>PVKC010024771.1:0-16746 GCA_004027635.1 Crocidura indochinensis | reverse complement strand
ATCCTGTGCCCAAACTCACTGAATCCTCTTGGAAATCCTGTGAGGAGTCATTACTTTATTCTACCTTTGCAAAAGAGGAAATTTAGGTCTATAGAGGCATGGGTAAATGAGAGATTGGAACTGAGTTTTCTGGAGGAGCAGGAGTATAGCCATTCTGTACTATGGCCAAGACCCAGATGGGAAACTGCAGTGAAGTGAGATGAAGACCCAGTAGGATACTAGAATTTATTCTCAGGGTCACATACCAGCGGGAGTGAGTGCTGACCAAATGTGTGGCATTGACATGGATGATAGACTGTGGATTTTCTATCCTCCAGGAGGAGAAATTGACTGACTTCTTCACTGACTATCTCGGAGCTGCCTATGTCCCTCTGGTTGATGGTGAGGGCTCCAATAGGCTTTGATTTTGTAGGTGTGAAGAAAAATTCAGGGCAGAAAGGGCCACTTGTGTGGTCTCAAAATCTCTTTGCTGGAGTACCATGAGGAGTGATTCCTGAGCATAGAGCCAGGAGTTAGCTCCGAGCATCGCCTGTGGCCCAATACACCCTCAAAAAAGAGACAAAATTAAGAAAGTGAGATTAAGTGACAGAAAGACCACATGAGAAACGTGACATTAAGACTACATTAGGACCAGAGGAATACTACAGCAAGTAGAATGTTTGCCTTACATGCAGCCAGTATGGGTTTGATCCCCAGCACCCCAGATGGTTCCCTGTGCCCACTGAGTTGCACTGGAATTGATACCTGAACTCATCCAGCTGGGGAGGGTAAAGGAAAAGGATGGTGATTTCTGAGGTTTTGGATAATTTTTGTTAGTTTTTGGATTACATTGGACTAGTCCTGGCTCTGTTGTCAAGGTCACTCAGGTGGTGCTGGGAATTAAATCTGAGCATCCTGAATGCAAAAAAAAAACAAAAACAAAAACAAAAACAAAAAACAAAACACAAACCCCAAAAATCCCGAAACAAAAACAAAACAAAACAAATCCAATAGACAAAAACACATGTGATTCCTTCTTTGAATCATCTCCCTGATCCTGAGAATAATATCTTTTTTTTTTTTTTTTTAGTTTTGGTTTGGGGACCACACTATCTGTGACAGGGCTTACTCCTGCCTCTGCACTCAGAGGTCAGTTCTGGTGGGATTTGGTGAACCCTATGGGCCACATGTAAGGCAAACACTCAATCCTCTGTACTATTATTGCTCCAGCCACTTAATCTCTCTTAATACAGTCTTTTTTGGGGGAGTGTGTGATTTTGGGCCACTCTTGGTGATGCTTAGGTGATACTACTCCTGGCTCCCTGCTTAGGAACTGATCCTGGCAGTGATCTGGTACTTGGAGAGTCCATTTGGGATGCCAGGGGTTGAACATGGTTGGGTGCATCCAAGCAAACACACTCTCCACTGTACTATTGTTCCATCTCCCCCACCTTGTAGTTCTTTTTTTTGTGTGTGTGTGTGTTTTTTGGGTCACACCCGACAGTGCTCAGGGGTTACTCCTGGCTCCATGCTCAGAAATTGCTCCTGGCAGGCATGGGGGACCATATGGGGCACTGGGATTCGAACCGATGACCTTTTGCATGAAAGGCAAACGCCTTACCTCCATGCTATCTCCCGGGCCCCACCTTGTAGTTCTTAATGTCATTTAATGTCCACATAATGCCACATAATAACAAAGGCCCCTCCTACAATTTAGAATCTGATGATTCACCTCCTCACTAGAGTCAGCTCTTAGAATCTCATATTGAATGTTAGCTCAGGCTCATGATCTCTATATTTGTGCAGCGAGACACAATGAATCCATCATGGCCCACTCTGCACCTCTGCTCTAGGCAGTGATTCCTTCATCAATTGCAGGGCTGTTGGGCTGAAATGACTCTTATTGTGTCTCTCAGATGTGCTCCAGGTTGGGCTCCCTCTTCCAAACTTCCTGGACATGAACTACAGCCAGGCAAAGCTGGACATAGTAGAGGTGAGAAAAGGATTTGGGGAGGGTTATGTCAACCAGTATTTTTGACCAGAGTGATGAACAAAAGCCTGCTTCTGTCAAACTGGAGAGAAGGCTGGAATGGAAACTAGTGGCCCCTGCTACAGTATTGCCAACCTCTCTCCAAACCTGGATCCTTCTTGGCTGGATTCTCCTTAGAAGGAAACTGGAATTGTTTGGGTGGTGGGCCATACCCAGTGATGCTGAGTACCACCTTCTGGTATTAATGCCATGTGACTGCTTCTGGAGGTGCCCAGGAGACATGCAGTGATGGGGAATCAAACCTAGGGCTTCTACCTACAAATTATGTGCTCCAGCTCTTTGAAGTCTATCTCTCATCCCCTCTTTATTGGGTGGGGGAGTTTGGGGTTAGAAATGAATTCTGTTATTTCCTTTCCCTGCCACCTCAGTCGAACTTTATCCTAGATGTCTACTGATGCTTGTTGTCTACTGTTGTCTGTTGCTACAAATGGGGAACTATAAGTGTGGGTTTCTACCCATTAGAACCATTATGGTGAGCCACTGAGAGGATTTCCATCTCCTTCAGTGGAAACTGCTGAATTAAGGTTTGCCTTACACTGCATACCAGGAGTTAGGCATGGAACATTCCATCTCTCCCTACCCCTGGGAGGTATGGGGATTTGTTCCCACTTAGCTGGTAACAATATTGAAGTTCAGAAAGGGTATTGGTCACAGGGGATATCTGGATTTTCCTCCTCTTCACTCCTGCTAGCTTCCCCTCTTGGTTGTACTTTACTTTGAGGGTTCACACCATATTGCTCACTCATCTCTTCTTGGCCCTTTGTCTCCTGCCAGAATGCTCTGGTGCTGGACTTGAAGTTGAATTGATCCATGCAGCATTATCTGCCAGCTGTCTGCCTACCACCAACAGGCTGCACCTCATGCAGGAACACCTCCATTGGAGTCGCATGGGCCTAACTTCTAACTTCGGGAGCTGCTTCCTTGGATGAGGAGTGAGCTGGGCAGGTCTGGGTTGGGGCCTTGACAATAAACCAGAGAAAGGCCCTCATCATCTTCTGCAGCTTGGACTTATTTCTTGATGACAATAAATGAAGGCAGTGTTGGGGTGTAGGAACTGTTGGGCACCTGAAGACTGTTAGCTGTGTTCTTGAGGATCAACTCAAGCCTATGCTGAGGACCAACTTGAGTCTATATTGTGTGCTGAATGCCACACTCAGGGCATGGACCATTTGATTCATCCATACAATCATTCTAGGAGGTCAGGACAACCTTAACTGTTCCCACTTTACAGATAGGAACATTGGGGGTCAGGTTGGTCTGTACACTTTTCCAAAGTCACATTATTTAACAAGTGGCAAAGCTCTTCCCACTACAAATCGTGGTAAACTGAAGGTGACCCCTCATGGGAAAAGGATTAGCCCTACTCCATATATCCCCTGGCTGCTTGCTTGTCTTCACAGCAGTGCAGGGAAGTCAGGTGTGGTCTGTTTCATAGGGAGGAGAAGATCAAGACTTGGTCAAGAAGGGCAGAACAACTGACCAAAGACCACCAGACATTAAGTATCACTGAGTATGGCCATCACCCAAGTCAGGTACAGAGCTAGAATTAGTAGTCGGGTCTCCCTAGGTTCAAATCACGTCTGGCTCCTGTATACCTGGGCAAGGCACACTCCTCTCTGAGCCTCAGTTTCCTCACCTGTAAAATGTGTGTAATGATAGTAGTATCCTCAGGTGGACTGTCATGAGGAAGAGATGAATTAAGTCAGGAGAAAGTTCTCACGGGTAGGTACACTGTGAGTGCCCAGCCCAAGTACCCATGTCAGGGGTCTGCAGTGGGGAGGAACAGGAGCAGAAGTATGTGTTCGTGTGTGTATATGCAGTACTCTCACATGTCCTTTGTATGTGTCAGATATGCACACATACATGTGTTTATTCTAAGCATGTACTTATCATATGTAGTGCGTGCATGTTCCTGTCTCAGTGTGTGTATGTATGCACTCAAACATGTCCTCATCAGTGTGCATGCATTTATGTTAGTGTATGTGTGTGAGAACATGTCATCATGTTCATATGCATATGCCCCTGTCATTATATTTATGTACATGTTTCCTGTGGTCAGCATGTCCATTTGTTCTAGGTCAGTAAGTGCTCTTGTCAGAAAGTGTTAGCATGTATTACCATATGCCCCATGCTAGTGTGTCTTACTTAGCATGTGCCCTCTGTCAGCATATATTAGCATGTGTGGTTGTCAATGTGTAATGCATGTGCCCTGTGTCAGTGTGTACTCACATCAACCTGTTTCAGTATGTGCCCTGTGTTAGCTTGTGTGCCTTGGAACTCTGGCAGCATCTGAAGGCTGGGATGGGGTTCCTGGGCAGATGGAGTGTCTGGTCATGGAGGTTGTGTGTGACCTACTCTGGGATCTGGCCACATCTGTGTGTTTCTGAGTTCCCAGGTTCCTGAGACTATACTCCATCTGTCCATCCATGCTTCCTTTGTGTTGAGAATTTTTCTACAGGGATATAGTACAGTGGGTACGTGGCCTGCCCAAGTTCCATACCAAGCATCCCATATGGCCCCCGAGTCTGCCAGGAGTGATTTCTGAGCTCAGGGCCAGGAGCAATCCCTGAGCATTGCTGGGTGTGGCCCCCAAAACCAAAGGGGAAAAAGAAGTGTTTCTAAGTGAAAACAGGTTGCTGACATCTCCCCTGTGATTAAACCTTGCTCTTAGATAATTCCTTTCAGGTAACATACACTGAAGTTAAATATATTTCAATAAAATGAACCACAGGAGGTAGGGCATTTACCTTGCATGTAGAAGGATGATGGTTTGAACCCCGGCATCCCATATGGTCCCCCGAGTCTGCCAGAAGCGATTTCTGAGCATTGAGCCAGGAGTGACCCCTGAGCGCTGCCGGGTGAGACCCAAAAACCAAAAGAAAAAAAAAAGAACTACAAATTAAGGTCTTTTCTTAGGTTATCTAAAACAATCCTTGCTTTGCTAAAACAAATGCATGCATCCAGGGATCTCTTGGGTTCAATTGAGGCTCCTGTCCAGGAGATGGGGAGGTCATGGGCCCATGTGAGAGTCTGAGTAGATATTTTTACTTCTTTGGTGTCTCTATTGGGGTATCTAGGTATATCTAAGAGAAGAGGGTCTGGGCTGGGATACACAAGGAATCTGATGTAATGCTGCCAGAAGGAGCCCATGTTCCATCTGGGCCCAGCTTGGTCCAGGCCTGTGCCCTCCCTCACCTTGGCCTGGATCCCAGGACCGTCCCCAGGCCCTTCATTATCAGCCCTAGTCTCCTCCCTCATCCTCTGGGACAATGGAGCCCTTGACACTGGCCCAGCAGATCAGACTCTGGGTAATCCTAGGGAGTGGTTGATGCTTGGGGTAAGTTGTGCCAAAGACGCCCTCTCAACTGAGTCCCATCCTTGAACAATCACCCAGAGCATGTAGGGACACCCGTGGATCACTGAACCCTCCATTAGTACATACCCCAATGGGAAAACCAAGGCACAAAGCTGTTAGGGTCAGGAGGCCTGGGTTCTTGCATTAGCTGTGAACAAACTAGATTTCCTCTCTGAACCTCAGGTTTCCTGCCCAAAAATGGGAGAGTGTTGCAGGTTCTGATCTCTGACTTGACTCCAACATTCTCTGAGTGGTCAGTTACTCCAAACTGAACCTATGTAGAAGATGGGAGCGGAGCTCACTCGGAACTGTGACCCAGCCTATGGGCAGCATAAGTCCTGGGAAATCTTGGGGTTTTGCTCAAGTAGGATACAGAGTCTATGGGGATGCTTCTCATCAGTCCACTGGCCCTGATCCACTTACTTGTCTTGCCTGGTCAACAAAGATGTGATGAGGTCATCTCCAAATGTTCCCTGGGCAGTGGATATGTCATAAATCTCCAAATGACCCTTGACTGCTTTGGGTAGACAGAGATTCTGAGCACTCTTCACCTCTTTTCACCCTCCAGCCTGGATGAGGAAGCAGAGACTGGATATGGAGTGGCCAGCCCAAGGACAAATGAGCAGTAAGACCACCTGTACTCATCCCCTCCTCACATCTCACATTCCTGCCAGCTCCATTCAGAAACCAGGGACCAAAGAGCAGATGTAGTTGGTTCAAGGCCAAGGAGCAGAAGGAAGCAGAGTCAGGTCATATATCTTGGACCCACAACTCTAGCTTTTTGACATTCGGATTTGCCAGACCACAAGAGATGAAGATCACAGCACGTTCCCTTTAAATGTGTCACCACCTATTCCCCTCACTATTCCCCCCTCTTCCCACCACTAGCCCCATCTATTCCCCCTTAACTCTTTATCCTTTGCCTGCTCTCAGTTCAAGTGCTCCTGGGAAGGTTGATGCCACTAAGTAGGTTGATGACCTACTAAGGGCTCTTTGCTTCTGATGTCTGTTTCCCAAATAAAACCCCTCCTCACACCTCATCATTTAGAAGAAGAAGGCAATTTGACTGTGAGCTCATTAAGCAAGTTAGGGAAACTGACTCTTCCAATATCATCCACAGAATTCTAGCTCCAGACCCTGCACTTCAGAAGCTAATAATGCCCAGAAGTTATTTATTCTTTTTTTTTTTGTGGGGGGAGAATGGAAATGAATTGAATTGACAGTAAAATTAATCTGATATACATAGCACTTAAATTTGCTATATGGGGGGCCCAGGAGATAGCATGGAGGTAAGGTTTCATGATAACCTTTCATGCAAAAGGTTATCGGTTCGAATCCTGGTGCCCCATATGGTCCCCCGTGCCTGCCAGGAGCAATTTCTGAGCACGGAGCCAGGAGTAACCCCTGAGCACTGCCTGGTGTGACCCAAAATCCAAAAAAAAATGTGCTATATGGCTATTAGGAATAAGGTATATTAAAATAATAAAAAGCATATCACTTGTTTGTTTTTTATTTAAACAGCGTGATTACAAAGTTGTTCATAATTGAGTTTTAGTCTTAGAGTGAACAACACCCTTCACCCATAAATGTTTCCCACCACCAATGTTCTCAGTTTCCCTCAGTTTCCCTCTCAGTTATTTATTCTTATTCCCTGTTTAAATCTCTTCCCGGCTCCCCATCACCTTCCCCTGGGGATTCTGCGAGCCCTGTCCATGGTCTGGGTGTCCACAGACAGGCATTTAAATAAATCTCTTCTCAGGCCCAGAAAGACCTAGAGAGCTGATGGGAGTGGCAGCATCCTTGAAGGGTGGGTTTGGAAGGAGAGGGGGAGATAAAGCATGACAGAAAGTGGGGAGCATTTTGCATTCTTCCTAGTGGCCAGGCTGGTTGGCGGTTAAGAGGCATGTGAGAGACCCAAGACTTGGCGGACTCCTACCAGACCTCAGCTTCCCCTTGGCTCCTAGGGTGTAAGACGAGGAGATAATGACAGTGTTAACCTCAGAGATCATGCTGGGAACCGGATGGCTTCACACATATCAGTGCTAGCTTGCACACTCTATGAATGCTGGCTGTGAGCTTGCCCTTCTCAAACATAAATCCTAAATCTGTTGGCAATCTCCCATGCAGCAGAAGGTGAGGGGGAGAGGAGGGAGTAGAGAGCTATACATATGGGGATTGTTGGGCACACCCATCCATAGGTCCTGATATGATCCCACAATTCCACTCCTATGGAGGACCCTGGTGAGAGGGCAATATATGTCCACATGTGTCCATATAACACATGTCAATATAACACACCCTACACAACACATGTCAACAAAACAAATGTCCAGATATGCCCACAAAACATATTCACATACAATGGCCATACAACATATGTCCACACAATGCACGCCTATTTCACACATGTCTCACAACATATCCCATGAAGCATACCAATACAACACATGATCATACTACATATGTCCACACAACATATGCTCACATAACATGTGCCCACATAATATATGTACAAACAACAGTGTATACACAATACATCCATGAAACATATTTACATGATACATATTTATATAACACATGTCCATACAACTTCTATCCACAAAGCACATTTGTGGGAGGGTTTAGATTCAATACATGTACCCATACAACACATGTCCACAGGACATATAGCTACACAACACAACAAACATCCAAAAATATGCCTGAAAACTGGATGTGAATATTCATAGCAATTTTCCATTAGCTTAAGACTGGAAAGACAGAGTGGACTTAGGTAGGCAAGCTGATTCACATCTTAGCACAGAGTCTGGCTTGAATAAATTTCCCGAGGGGTGTAGGAAGCCAATGTGAGTCCACATGTAGCATTCCACATCCACAACTTTCAGGTGCACACTGGGTTCTTCCATAAAGATGGTGATGGGACCACAGAGCCGGAGGGGTAGCAAGGGACTGGTGAAGGATTAAAAAGTCAGCATCCATTAGAAGTCAGTCCAGATCCCAAGGGATAGCTCCAAAAACATTTCTAATCCTTCACCAGTCCCTTGCTACCCCTCCGGCTCTGTGGTCCCATCACCATCTTTATGGAAGAACCCAGTGTGCACCTGAAAGTTGTGGATGTGGAATGCTACATGTGGACTCACATTGGCTTCCTACACCCCTCGGGAAATTTATTCAAGCCAGACTCTGTGCTAAGATGTGAATCAGCTTGCCTACCTAAGTCCACTCTGTCTTTCCAGTCTTCAGCTAATGGAAAATTGCTATGAATATTCACATCCAGTTTTCAGGCATATTTTTGGATGTTTGTTGTGTTGTGTAGCTATATGTCCTGTGGACATGTGTTGTATGGGTACATGTATTGAATCTAAACCCTCCCACAAATGTGCTTTGTGGATAGAAGTTGTATGGACATGTGTTATATAAATATGTATCATGTAAATATGTTTCATGGATGTATTGTGTATACACTGTTGTTTGTACATATATTATGTGGGCACATGTTATGTGAGCATATGTTGTGTGGACATATGTAGTATGATCATGTGTTGTATTGGTATGCTTCATGGGATATGTTGTGAGACATGTGTGAAATAGGCGTGCATTGTGTGGACATATGTTGTATGGCCATTGTATGTGAATATGTTTTGTGGGCATATCTGGACATTTGTTTTGTTGACATGTGTTGTGTAGGGTGTGTTATATTGACATGTGTTATATGGACACATGTGGACATATATTGCCCTCTCACCAGGGTCCTCCATAGGAGTGGAATTGTGGGATCATATCAGGACCTATGGATGGGTGTGCCCAACAATCCCCATATGTATAGCTCTCTACTCCCTCCTCTCCCCCTCACCTTCTGCTGCATGGGAGATTGCCAACAGATTTAGGATTTATGTTTGAGAAGGGCAAGCTCACAGCCAGCATTCATAGAGTGTGCAAGCTAGCACTGATATGTGTGAAGCCATCCGGTTCCCAGCATGATCTCTGAGGTTAACACTGTCATTATCTCCTCATCTTACACCCTAGGAGCCAAGGGGAAGCTGAGGTCTGGTAGGAGTCCACCAAGTCTTGGGTCTCTCACATGCCTCTTAACCGCCAACCAGCCTGGCCACTAGGAAGAATGCAAAATGCTCCCCACTTTCTGTCATGCTTTATCTCCCCCTCTCCTTCCAAACCCACCCTTCAAGGATGCTGCCACTCCCATCAGCTCTCTAGGTCTTTCTGGGCCTGAGAAGAGATTTATTTAAATGCCTGTCTGTGGACACCCAGACCATGGACAGGGCTCGCAGAATCCCCAGGGGAAGGTGATGGGGAGCCGGGAAGAGATTTAAACAGGGAATAAGAATAAATAACTGAGAGGGAAACTGAGGGAAACTGAGAACATTGGTGGTGGGAAACATTTATGGGTGAAGGGTGTTGTTCACTCTAAGACTAAAACTCAATTATGAACAACTTTGTAATCACGCTGTTTAAATAAAAAAAAGTGATATGCTTTTTATTATTTTAATATACCTTATTCCTAATAGCCATATAGCAAATTTTTTTTGGATTTTGGGTCACACCAGGCAGTGCTCAGGGGTTACTCCTGGCTCCGTGCTCAGAAATTGCTCCTGGCAGGCACGGGGGACCATATGGGGCACCAGGATTCGAACCGATAACCTTTTGCATGAAAGGTTATCATGAAACCTTACCTCCATGCTATCTCCTGGGCCCCCCATATAGCAAATTTAAGTGCTATGTATATCAGATTAATTTTACTGTCAATTCAATTCATTTCCATTCTCCCCCCACAAAAAAAAAAAGAATAAATAACTTCTGGGCATTATTAGCTTCTGAAGTGCAGGGTCTGGAGCTAGAATTCTGTGGATGATATTGGAAGAGTCAGTTTCCCTAACTTGCTTAATGAGCTCACAGTCAAATTGCCTTCTTCTTCTAAATGATGAGGTGTGAGGAGGGGTTTTATTTGGGAAACAGACATCAGAAGCAAAGAGCCCTTAGTAGGTCATCAACCTACTTAGTGGCATCAACCTTCCCAGGAGCACTTGAACTGAGAGCAGGCAAAGGATAAAGAGTTAAGGGGGAATAGATGGGGCTAGTGGTGGGAAGAGGGGGGAATAGTGAGGGGAATAGGTGGTGACACATTTAAAGGGAACGTGCTGTGATCTTCATCTCTTGTGGTCTGGCAAATCCGAATGTCAAAAAGCTAGAGTTGTGGGTCCAAGATATATGACCTGACTCTGCTTCCTTCTGCTCCTTGGCCTTGAACCAACTACATCTGCTCTTTGGTCCCTGGTTTCTGAATGGAGCTGGCAGGAATGTGAGATGTGAGGAGGGGATGAGTACAGGTGGTCTTACTGCTCATTTGTCCTTGGGCTGGCCACTCCATATCCAGTCTCTGCTTCCTCATCCAGGCTGGAGGGTGAAAAGAGGTGAAGAGTGCTCAGAATCTCTGAGCACCACTGTCTACCCAAAGCAGTCAAGGGTCATTTGGAGATTTATGACATATCCACTGCCCAGGGGACATTTGGAGATGACCTCATCACATCTTTGTTGACCAGGCAAGACAGGTAAGTGGATCAGGGCCAGTGGACTGATGAGAAGCATCCCCATAGACTCTGTATCCTACTTGAGCAAAACCCCAAGATTTCCCAGGACTTATGCTGCCCATGGGCTGGGTCACAGTTCCGAGTGAGCTCCGCTCCCATCTTCTACACAGGTTCAGTTTGGAGTAACTGACCACTCAGAGAATGTTGGAGTCAAGTCAGAGATCAGAACCTGCAACACTCTCCCATTTTGGGGCAGGAAACCTGAGGTTCAGAGAGGAAATCTAGTTTGTTCACAGCTAATGCAAGAACCCAGGCCTCCTGACCCTAACAGCTTTGTGCCTTGGTTTTCCCATTAGGGTATGTACTAATGGAGGGTTCAGTGATCCAGGGGTGACCCTACATGCTCTGGGTGATTGTTCAAGGATGGAACTCAGTTGAGAGGGCGTCTTTGGCACACCTTACCCCAAGCATCAACCACTCCCTAGGATTACCCAGAGTCTGATCTGTTGGGCCAGTGTCAAGGGCTCCATTGTCCCAGAGGATGAGGGAGGAGACTAGGGCTGATAATGAGGGGCCCGGGGACGGTCCTGGGATCCAGGCCAAGGTGAGGGAGGGCACAGGTCTGGACCAAGCTGGGTCCAGATAGAACATGGGCTCCTTCTGGCAGCATTACACCAGATTCCTTGTGTATCCCAGCCCAGACCCTCTTCTCTTAGATATACCTAGATACCCCCAATAGAGATGCCAAAGAAGTAAAAATATCTACTCAGACTCTCACATGGGCCCATGACCTCCCCATCTCCTGGGCAGGAGCCAAGAGATCCCTGGATGCATGCATTTGTTTTAGCAAAGCAAGGATTGTTTTAGATAACCTAAGAAAAGACCTTAATTTGTAGTTCTTTTTTTTTTCTTTTGGTTTTTGGGTCTCACCCGGCAGCGCTCAGGGGTCACTCCTGGCTCAATGCTCAGAAATCGCTTCTGGCAGACTCGGGGGACCATATGGGATGCCGGGGTTCAAACCATCATCCTTCTACATGCAAGGTAAATGCCCTACCTCCTGTGGTTCATTTTATTGAAATATATTTAACTTCAGTGTATGTTACCTGAAAGGAATTATCTAAGAGCAAGGTTTAATCACAGGGGAGATGTCAGCAACCTGTTTTCACTTAGAAACACTTCTTTTTCCCCTTTGGTTTTGGGGGCCACACCCAGCAATGCTCAGGGATTGCTCCTGGCCCTGAGCTCAGAAATCACTCCTGGCAGACTCGGGGGCCATATGGGATGCTTGGTATGGAACTTGGGCAGGCCACGTACCCACTGTACTATATCCCTGTAGAAAAATTCTCAACACAAAGGAAGCATGGATGGACAGATGGAGTATAGTCTCAGGAACCTGGGAACTCAGAAACACACAGATGTGGCCAGATCCCAGAGTAGGTCACACACAACCTCCATGACCAGACACTCCATCTGCCCAGGAACCCCATCCCAGCCTTCAGATGCTGCCAGAGTTCCAAGGCACACAAGCTAACACAGGGCACATACTGAAACAGGTTGATGTGAGTACACACTGACACAGGGCACATGCATTACACATTGACAACCACACATGCTAATATATGCTGACAGAGGGCACATGCTAAGTAAGACACACTAGCATGGGGCATATGGTAATACATGCTAACACTTTCTGACAAGAGCACTTACTGACCTAGAACAAATGGACATGCTGACCACAGGAAACATGTACATAAATATAATGACAGGGGCATATGCATATGAACATGATGACATGTTCTCACACACATACACTAACATAAATGCATGCACACTGATGAGGACATGTTTGAGTGCATACATACACACACTGAGACAGGAACATGCACGCACTACATATGATAAGTACATGCTTAGAATAAACACATGTATGTGTGCATATCTGACACATACAAAGGACATGTGAGAGTACTGCATATACACACACGAACACATACTTCTGCTCCTGTTCCTCCCCACTGCAGACCCCTGACATGGGTACTTGGGCTGGGCACTCACAGTGTACCTACCCGTGAGAACTTTCTCCTGACTTAATTCATCTCTTCCTCATGACAGTCCACCTGAGGATACTACTATCATTACACACATTTTACAGGTGAGGAAACTGAGGCTCAGAGAGGAGTGTGCCTTGCCCAGGTATACAGGAGCCAGACGTGATTTGAACCTAGGGAGACCCGACTACTAATTCTAGCTCTGTACCTGACTTGGGTGATGGCCATACTCAGTGATACTTAATGTCTGGTGGTCTTTGGTCAGTTGTTCTGCCCTTCTTGACCAAGTCTTGATCTTCTCCTCCCTATGAAACAGACCACACCTGACTTCCCTGCACTGCTGTGAAGACAAGCAAGCAGCCAGGGGATATATGGAGTAGGGCTAATCCTTTTCCCATGAGGGGTCACCTTCAGCTTACCAAGATTTGTAGTGGGAAGAGCTTTGCCACTTGTTAAATAATGTGACTTTGGAAAAGTGTACAGACCAACCTAACCCCCAATGTTCCTATCTGTAAAGTGGGAACAGTTAAGGTTGTCCTGACCTTCTAGAATGATTGTATGGATGAATCAAATGGTCCATGCCCTGAGTGTGGCATTCAGCACACAATATAGACTCAAGTTGGTCCTCAGCATAGGCTTGAGTTGATCCTCAAGAACACAGCTAACAGTCTTCAGGTGCCCAACAGCTCCTACACCCCAACACTGCCTTCATTTATTGTCATCAAGAAATAAGTCCAAGCTGCAGAAGATGATGAGGGCCTTTCTCTGGTTTATTGTTAAGGCCCCAACCCAGACCTGCCCAGCTCACTCCTCATCCAAGGAAGCAGCTCCCGAAGTTAGAAGTTAGGCCCATGCGACTCCAATGGAGGTGTTCCTGCATGAGGTGCAGCCTGTTGGTGGTAGGCAGACAGCTGGCAGATAATGCTGCATGGATCAATTCAACTTCAAGTCCAGCACCAGAGCATTCTGGCAGGAGACAAAGGGCCAAGAAGAGATGAGTGAGCAATATGGTGTGAACCCTCAAAGTAAAGTACAACCAAGAGGGGAAGCTAGCAGGAGTGAAGAGGAGGAAAATCCAGATATCCCCTGTGACCAATACCCTTTCTGAACTTCAATATTGTTACCAGCTAAGTGGGAACAAATCCCCATACCTCCCAGGGGTAGGGAGAGATGGAATGTTCCATGCCTAACTCCTGGTATGCAGTGTAAGGCAAACCTTAATTCAGCAGTTTCCACTGAAGGAGATGGAAATCCTCTCAGTGGCTCACCATAATGGTTCTAATGGGTAGAAACCCACACTTATAGTTCCCCATTTGTAGCAACAGACAACAGTAGACAACAAGCATCAGTAGACATCTAGGATAAAGTTCGACTGAGGTAGCAGGGAAAGGAAATAACAGAATTCATTTCTAACCCCAAACTCCCCCACCCAATAAAGAGGGGATGAGAGATAGACTTCAAAGAGCTGGAGCACATAATTTGTAGGTAGAAGCCCTAGGTTTGATTCCCCATCACTGCATGTCTCCTGGGCACCTCCAGAAGCAGTCACATGGCATTAATACCAGAAGGTGGTACTCAGCATCACTGGGTATGGCCCACCACCCAAACAATTCCAGTTTCCTTCTAAGGAGAATCCAGCCAAGAAGGATCCAGGTTTGGAGAGAGGTTGGCAATACTGTAGCAGGGGCCACTAGTTTCCATTCCAGCCTTCTCTCCAGTTTGACAGAAGCAGGCTTTTGTTCATCACTCTGGTCAAAAATACTGGTTGACATAACCCTCCCCAAATCCTTTTCTCACCTCTACTATGTCCAGCTTTGCCTGGCTGTAGTTCATGTCCAGGAAGTTTGGAAGAGGGAGCCCAACCTGGAGCACATCTGAGAGACACAATAAGAGTCATTTCAGCCCAACAGCCCTGCAATTGATGAAGGAATCACTGCCTAGAGCAGAGGTGCAGAGTGGGCCATGATGGATTCATTGTGTCTCGCTGCACAAATATAGAGATCATGAGCCTGAGCTAACATTCAATATGAGATTCTAAGAGCTGACTCTAGTGAGGAGGTGAATCATCAGATTCTAAATTGTAGGAGGGGCCTTTGTTATTATGTGGCATTATGTGGACATTAAATGACATTAAGAACTACAAGGTGGGGCCCGGGAGATAGCATGGAGGTAAGGCGTTTGCCTTTCATGCAAAAGGTCATCGGTTCGAATCCCAGTGCCCCATATGGTCCCCCATGCCTGCCAGGAGCAATTTCTGAGCATGGAGCCAGGAGTAACCCCTGAGCACTGTCGGGTGTGACCCAAAAAACACACACACACACAAAAAAAGAACTACAAGGTGGGGGAGATGGAACAATAGTACAGTGGAAAGTGTGTTTGCTTGGATGCACCCAACCATGTTCAACCCCTGGCATCCCAAATGGACTCTCCAAGTACCAGATCACTGCCAGGATCAGTTCCTAAGCAGGGAGCCAGGAGTAGTATCACCTAAGCATCACCAAGAGTGGCCCAAAATCACACACTCCCCCAAAAAAGACTGTATTAAGAGAGATTAAGTGGCTGGAGCAATAATAGTACAGAGGATTGAGTGTTTGCCTTACATGTGGCCCATAGGGTTCACCAAATCCCACCAGAACTGGCCTCTGAGTGCAGAGGCAGGAGTAAGCCCTGTCACAGATAGTGTGGTCCCCAAACCAAAACTAAAAAAAAAAAAAAAAAGATATTATTCTCAGGATCAGGGAGATGATTCAAAGAAGGAATCACATGTGTTTTTGTCTATTGGATTTGTTTTGTTTTGTTTTTGTTTCGGGATTTTTGGGGTTTGTGTTTTGTTTTTTGTTTTTGTTTTTGTTTTTGTTTTTTTTTTGCATTCAGGATGCTCAGATTTAATTCCCAGCACCACCTGAGTGACCTTGACAACAGAGCCAGGACTAGTCCAATGTAATCCAAAAACTAACAAAAATTATCCAAAACCTCAGAAATCACCATCCTTTTCCTTTACCCTCCCCAGCTGGATGAGTTCAGGTATCAATTCCAGTGCAACTCAGTGGGCACAGGGAACCATCTGGGGTGCTGGGGATCAAACCCATACTGGCTGCATGTAAGGCAAGCATTCTACTTGCTGTAGTATTCCTCTGGTCCTAATGTAGTCTTAATGTCACGTTTCTCATGTGGTCTTTCTGTCACTTAATCTCACTTTCTTAATTTTGTCTCTTTTTTGAGGGTGTATTGGGCCACAGGCGATGCTCGGAGCTAACTCCTGGCTCTATGCTCAGGAATCACTCCTCGTGGTACTCCAGCAAAGAGATTTTGAGACCACACAAGTGGCCCTTTCTGCCCTGAATTTTTCTTCACACCTACAAAATCAAAGCCTATTGGAGCCCTCACCATCAACCAGAGGGACATAGGCAGCTCCGAGATAGTCAGTGAAGAAGTCAGTCAATTTCTCCTCCTGGAGGATAGAAAATCCACAGTCTATCATCCATGTCAATGCCACACATTTGGTCAGCACTCACTCCCGCTGGTATGTGACCCTGAGAATAAATTCTAGTATCCTACTGGGTCTTCATCTCACTTCACTGCAGTTTCCCATCTGGGTCTTGGCCATAGTACAGAATGGCTATACTCCTGCTCCTCCAGAAAACTCAGTTCCAATCTCTCATTTACCCATGCCTCTATAGACCTAAATTTCCTCTTTTGCAAAGGTAGAATAAAGTAATGACTCCTCACAGGATTTCCAAGAGGATTCAGTGAGTTTGGGCACAGGAT
>PVKC010024770.1:0-16760 GCA_004027635.1 Crocidura indochinensis | reverse complement strand
GAGAAATAACACTGAAAACTATCATAGCAATGTGAATGAATGAGGGAATAAGAAAGCCTATCTCAAGTACAGGTGTGGGTGGGGTGGGGAGGAGGGAGATCTGGGAAATTGGTGGTGGGAATTCTGCACTGGTGAAGGGGGGTGTTCTTTACATGACTGTACCATACGACTACAATTATATTTGTAATAAAGATAATTAAAAAAAAAAGAAATGAGGATATAGGCCAAGTTCATCTGACCCCACACACCCCTACCCAAGCCTCTAGACCAGATATACCATGTCCACATTCCACAGACTGGGAAACAGACATGGACATGGACTTCAGTTAATCCCACCTATATTCTGGTGCAATGTTACTGAAATTTTCCCTTCCTCTTCAAAGACAAGCCAGGAACAGCCCAACATAGTACAATGTGGTTGCAATCAGCAAGGCCAGGAGGTTAGAGATTGTTATGCCTAGTGCTGGCCTGGCAGGTCACATATACACAGAGTTCTCCACAAATGAAGAGACAAGGAGACACAAAGCCTCCAGGAACACTGGGGGCTACAGCTTCTGGATTATACTCTTCCTGGTTGAAGAAGCAGATCTTGGCCTAGAAGTGATGCCCACCCCTGGGGATCCATTGTTCCATCCTCCCTCCCATCTGTTGGTTCCTAATAAATAAATAAGCCCCAACCAAAGGACTTAGTAGTGAAGCGTCTTGCTTCTGCATGGTCATCCTTGTGTGCTGGGATATTTGAAAAATTGATTCCTAACAGAGGCACAGACCAAACCTCAGAAACTGCTCAACTGCTTTCTTGAACAGGTCTGCCTTATGATGTCATGTTTGCCATCAAGAAAATAGAGAAATGCTCATTTTTCTTTTCTTATATGTTTTTGATTCGAGACCACACGCAGGGTTTTCTCCTGACTCCACACTCAGGGATCACTTCTGGTGGGGTTTGAGGAACTGTATGGGTGCTGGGGATCAAACCCACATGGACTACATGCAATGCAAGTGTCCTACCCACCGTACTATCATTCTGAAAATCCTTGTTTTCATTACAGTGTCCTGAACATTATATTCAAAGCTAAGATCTCAATTTTTCTTTTATAGTCATTCCTTTTTCCTGTGGACTTATTCCTTCTTCCTGTACTTTACCAACCTTATTTATGTTACTTCAGCTTGGTAGTTTTTTTCTTAGGGGAGTTGTTTCCTTGGGTTTATTTTGCTGTTGTCTATTTTAGGGTGCTTGGGACAATTATGCATCACCAGCTGAAGCTAAGGAATCCTCCCCAAAACCGAGTCCTCCCCACAGGTCTTTGGAATTTATATAACTGATCGGTTAGATCTCTTTGTCTACTCTAAAAATCACTCCACTATCTTACATACTACCACTATTTTCTTCCAGTCTGTCACATATCTCTTGACTTTATCTTAATTTTTTTGGCAAATAAGTATAAATTATTTTATGCAAATCTCTAATTCACACCCCTTTTAGCTTGTCAGTTTTATATATTTAAATATGTCTCCTGGGACCAGAGAGATAATACAGCTAGGGCATTTCTTGCCTTGCACATGACTGACCTGGGTTCAATCCTCGACACCACATATGGTCCCATAAACACTACCAAGAATGATCTCTGACTATAGAGCCAGGAGTAAGCCCTGAGCATTTCTGAGTATGGCTCAAAAAAAGCAAATAAGAAAACAAACATATGTGTGTCCTACTAAGATTGAGGAAATAGTTCTTCTAGGTTTGTCCTTTTTTTAAATTTAATTTTGTTCTTCTTCTTGTTCTTGGGTCATACAAGGTGGTGTTCAGGGTTTACTCCTGGCTCTGCACTCAGGAATCACTGCTGGTGCTGCTCAAACATTGGTGATGGGAATGTTGCACTGGTGAAAGGGAGTTATTTACATGACTGAACCCCAACTACAATCATGTTTGTAATCAAGGCATTTAAATAAAGATACTAATTTAAAAAAAAAAAGGAAATATATCGGGATGCCAAACCAGGGTTGGTCATATGCAAAGAAGCTCCCTATCCACTGTGCTATCTCTCCAGCCCCTATGTTTGCTTTTTAAACTTTTTTTTTGGGGGGGTCACACTCGGCAGTGCTCAGGGGTTACTCCTGGCTCCATGCTCAGAAATTGCTCCTGACAGGCACGGGAAACCATATGGGGCACCGGGATTCGAACTGATGACCTTTTGCATGAAAGGTAAACACCTTTACCTCCATGCTATCTCCCGGGCCCCGCTTTTTAAACTTTTTATAGAACTAAGGAAATCAACCCCAGGATGTGTCCTGGCATTACATGGTCTTCTGCTGAATTGCAGGTGCAGTTGGTTTCGTGTATCACTGTCAGTGAACCCCTAACACTTCTAAATACTTTAAGAGGCAACCTCTATATATTATAAGATACACTGTAGCAAATGTTTTTTAATAGAGTCAGTTAATTCCCTTATCATTTATTGACCATTTCCTCTTTGTGTTGCTACTGAATTCAAAAGGCAACTCACCGATTGACCATTTTTCTATGTTTACACAAGTTTTTGGGTTGGCTACTCATTCTTGGGTTACCTCTATGATGACTCAGCTCTCCACAGATCTTAATTGTTATAACTTTATAAGATACTTGTATGTCCAATAAAGGAAATTACTCTGCTGCTTTACTTTTCACAGATTTTCTTGGCAACTTCTGAAAATGTCCTTTCCAGGGGGGAGAAATCATCTTGTCATATCCAACTAACAATCCAACTGAAATTCCATTGATTTTATAGATTAGCTTATGGGAGAACGGCTCTAACTCTTATTGAAGGCCATTAAGTAAACTTTGGTAGCTTTCTTTATATAGTTCTTAGACATTTTTATTAGGTTTCTTTCTAGATACTTTATGGAATTTGTTGCTTTTAAGACCAAGTTCATTTTTCATTTCATTTTCTAATTGGTTTTTCTAGTATATAATTAAGCTATCGATTTTTATATGCTGATCTTATATCTGGCTTACCCTACTAAACTCTCTTATTGGTTTGTCAATTCTCCTGGGAATTTTCTGGGTAGATGATCATATGGTTTGCAAATAATCACAGTTATGTCCCTTTTTTTAAATATCAGTATCATTTCCCCCTGGTATTCCAGAATTGGCTAGAATGTCGAATAAGAAAGGTTAAATTGTGCAATAATAGTAAGTTTATATATATATTCGTAAGTCCTTAGTGTTATTACTGCTGCTGGAATGACCGAGAGCTGCACACTTGCCTGCTCATGGTACTTAAATATTTCTTGCTGTGGCAAATGTCACCAGAGTGCCACATATATTAGATTATGGGGCTTGCACACTTGACCACGGAGCTATCAAGTTTCACACTCATTGACTAACAGCGCCAACACCCATGCTCACTTGAAATCATGCTAGTCGAGGCTCATGAGTCATGTCTATGAATTCACTGAGATATTTCAGTGTTCACACATGTTCAAGCATGCCCAGAATCATGCTTTCTTCCCATGACATTCACATATCTTTTCAGTTGTGTGCTGCTTCCACACACCTACATGGTTGCAGTGTGACCAGGGACGGCACAGAGTAGAGCTGACAAACTCAGACAACGGAGTTGCAGGGCAGTGCTCAGGTCATGTGAAACACTGGAGATTTGAACTTGTAGCCAGAGGCTTGCAAGGCAGGCACCCTAAATTCTTACACTATTCTTCTAGACCCTAATAGTATTTCTTTTTTATCACATTATCAAGCCTGATGATGATTATAGTGTTCTACTGCTCTTTATTATTCTAGGAAAGAACCTAATTTGCTAAATTCATTTATTTTTATTATGAATGTATGCTGTGTATTTCCAAAAAGGGTTTTTTTGCTATCTATGAAAACAATTGTGTTTTTTTTTTTGTATATACTAGTAAATCAGTGATTTAAACTGGTAGTTTTTTTTTCCCACAAAGTGAAACACATGCTTGCATTTCTGAGATGTCTTTTCATATACTGCCAAATTGAATCTGCTAATTTTAAAAAACTTCATCAATTTAATTTTAAAGAGTAAAGTGATAAAAATAAGGGAAGGAGAGAGAAAAAAGGAGTAAGCTTTTGAAAATGCAAAGTGCCTAGAGAGGGGGACATTGCTTTGTTCTTCTGAGTTTAGAGTAAACATTGTTTTTGTTCTGTGATTTTGATGTTTGTGTAGTGTGACATTGACTACTAACAAGTTCTGACATGTCACTTATATTTGTTTTTTTTTATTCTGGACTTTTGATTCTATGTTGATGATAATGATAATGATGATGCTGTTTGGGGGCTATATCCAGCAGTTCTCAGGGATCACTTCTAATGGTGCTCAGGGGACCGTATGGAGTGACAGGAATCAAACTTGGGTTGACTGCATGCAAGGCTAATATTTAATTCACTGTATTTCTCCAGCACCAAGAGAAGAATATATTTTAATTTTCCTTGGTCCTCCTCTTTGGTTTCAAGTTCCAGATACTGTATCTCTACAAAATGAACAAACTCAGGACCAGAGAACTAATATTGGGGGTTAAGGTGCTTGCTTTGAACAAAGCCATCCTCTGTTTTGATCCTTGGTGGTCCCCAAGCACTTCCAAGTGACACCTGAGCATAGAGCAGGAGTAAGCCCTAAACACAGCTGGCTATGGCCCCAAAACTCAAAATAGATAAATAGAATGAAAAAAATTTTCTCATCTTTTTCTACTTAATGAAGCTTTGAAGTTTCAGTGGCAAGACCTTGTGAAAGAGGGCTTGGAGTCATTTAATTTTCTTCTAGAATTATTTCACTATTTGTTCTTTCATCATTTTTTAGAACTAATTTTATAGTTTCCTTTAAAAAATGTTTTTTAGGGTTAGAGAGATAGCACAGCAGTAGGGCCTACATGGAGGGACCTGGTTCAATTTCCAGCATCCCATATGATCCTTCATTGTGCTAGGGGCAATTTCTTAGTGCAGAGCCAGGAGTAACCCCTGAGGGTCACTGGGTGTGGCCCAAAAGCCAATCAAGCAAGTTCAAAAAATTTAAAAAATGTTAGGGGGTCAGAACAATAGTATAGCAGGTAGCACTTTTGCCTTACACATGGCTTACTCAGGTTGTATCCCCAACATCCCGTATGGTCCCCTGAGCCCCATCAGACATGATCCCTGAGCACTGCTGGGTGTGGTCGGAAAAACAAACAAAAAAGTATCCCTCTAGTCTTGGTCTATTAATTTAAAATTGTCTGTAATTTTACTTTGCATATCTGTCCCTATGTCCATTTCTTAGTTCAATTAAAGTCTTATCTCTTGAAATAACTGTTTCATTAATTTCCTGCATAGTTTTATTTGCATTTCATTTCTTTTTATTTTAGTATAATCCTATTATGCTACTTTTTTGAAAATTCTTAATGCCTTTTATTTTTTAATAGCACCTTGGGTTGAAGTCTGAGAGAGTCCAGGGGATAAAGCACTTGTCTTGCATCTAGCTGACCCACGTCCAATCCTAAGTACATATGATACCCTAGCACTGCCAGCCTTGAGCCCTGAACACTGCTGGGTATGATCCAAAATACAAAAACAAAAAAAAAATAGTCTTGGGTTAAAATTTTAGTTCATTTGTCTTCTTGTTTTCTACTAAACATTTTTTTCCTTTGAGTACTGCCTTGTCAGAAAAACCCACGGATATTTTGTCATACAGTACTTCTGTTACCCTTACACATAAATAGCTTGTACATTACATATTTTTATTTTCCCTGAAATTAAAGCACTATTAAAAGATTTTGTTCACTTCTCATTTAATTGTATTTCACTCAGGAAATATGACCTAAATAATAGCAGTTTGGGGACTTTATTAAGATTTACTTTATGAACTTGTCCATGGTACATGTTTTTCAGAACACGTCAGCGGTGGTTAAAATAATATGGAATTTGGGCTGAAGATGCATGTTTTGTATGCCAGAGGCTCAGACTGGTACAGCACCATTCCCTGGGCACCACAGGTAGCACTGAGCTCAGAGAATCATTCCTGAGTTCACAGGTAGCACCCATTACCAGAAAACCACTCCTGAGTACTGAGCCCAGAATAGCCACTGAGGCTGGAGAGATAGCACAGCTGCCTTTGCCTTGCAAGCAGCCGATCCAGGACTTAAGGTGGTTGGTTCAAATCCCAGCAACCCATAAGATCCACCGTGCCTGCCAGGAGCAATTTCTGAGCAGATAGCCAGGAGTAACCCTTGAGCACCACCAGGTGTGGCCCCAAAACAAAACAAAAAGAATAGCCCCTGAGCACTGCTGGGTGCGGTCCAAAGCCAAACAGAACAGAACAAAACAAAACAAGAATGTGTAGTGACTCTGACAACAAAGCAGAATGTTCTGCATGAGTGAGACAAACAGACAGACAGACAGACCAACAGACAGTTAAGATCCAAGTTTGATTCAAATCTCATCTTATTTCCATGAGAGTTGTGTGCAAACGACCCCCTCTAATATTGACGATCTAGTTTCTTCTACTTTCAATTCTATCAGGCTTCTGCTCTGTGGATTTGATGCTCAGCTTTAAGTGCAACAAAAATGATTATTCTTTGTTCCCTGTGGCTTGTCGCCTTTCTTCAATCCGACACATCCATTTCTTTGTCTTATTAAATGTTCGACTTTGAGTCCTATTTCATCTGAATTTAATATCACCACAATTCTTTGTTTTCTTTCATTTTCATTTTCTTTCTGGATTGCGATTGCTTCTTCTTTTGGTTTTGAGTTGTTGGGGAACAGTGTCCCCATGCCATGTTTGTGAGGACCTCTCCTATCAATTTTCAGCCAACTAGACTAGAGGTTCAATGCAAGGAGGCTTGGGCTCTGCATTGCCAGGGATCCCTGGGGCATCAGGCAGTGCTCAGGGTTCTCAGAAGCCACTCTAAGGACTGAAATCAGAATATTCAGGGGCCCATGTTGCGCCGGGTTTGAAGGTGAACTGGCCACTTGAAGAACCTTCACCCTTGTGCTATGTCTTAGGTCCTCTGGCTCATTGCTTGAGGCAATGAGAAAGGACAGGGTTCAGCTAGAGATGTTCCTGTCATCCAGTCTTTTTCAGTTCATTACCATGTTTAACCACTCACATCTAGCATGATAGCTGTTATGAGAACTCATCGTTCACCCTGTTTGCTTAGGCATTAAGCTTTGTATTGCTTCTGTCAGCCTTTTCTTGAACTTCCTTAATTTGTTTTCCTTTTTCAAAATTTTGTTTGAGACCACACCCAACAGTGCTCAGGGTTCACTCTTGGCTCTGTGCATAGAATCACTCTTGGCAGTGCTTAGGGGACCATACAGGATGCTGGGGATCAAACCCAGGTCAGGGCCCGGGAGATAGCATGGAGGTAAGGCGTTTGCCTTTCATGTAAAAGGTCATCGGTTCGAATCCCGGTGCCCCATATGGTCCCCCGTGCCTGCCAGGAGCAATTTCTGAGCATGGAGCCAGGAGTAACCCCTGAGCACTGCCGGGTGTGACCCCCCCCCCCAAAAAAAATAACAAAAACCCAGGTCAGCCACATGCAACACAAGCACCCTATTTGAATTTAATAATGTAGTATACTATCACTCTGGTCCCACTTAATTATTTTTCCGGAGTTTTCCATTCACTTATTTCCACTTAAAAGAGAAAAATACAGTTTTGTGTACAGAATAATTCATAGGATCCAGGAATAGAGCTTGAGACCAAGCTGTTGCACACACAGGAGCCCAGCATACCTCCCCTTCCCCTGAGTAAAAATGTCTGGAGTTGTGTCCCCTACCCCCCACTCTAACTCCCAGAAAATCATTAATGGCAATTTTTTCTACTACTCTTTTTTTTTTATTTTTTAACCACTGCCTTAGGACTTTTTTTGGGGGGTGGGGGGGGAGGGAAACATACCTGGCAGTGGCCAGGACTCTGCATTTAGAAGTCATCCCTGGTGGGCCTGAGGGGCCATATTGGGTGTGGGATGTACCCAGGTCAGCCATATATATGCAAGGCAAGTTCTCTATCTCTGCAACTGACGAGTATTTGTGTTGCTATCTGCAGGTGGGTGCTGCAAACAATGCCATGAACAGCCTGGGCCCCCAATTTTCTAATACAAGAATCTCTGCTGGGGTTTGGGTAATAGTACAACAGGTAGGACATTTGCTCTGCATGTGGCCAACCCGGACTTGATTCCCTGCATCCCATCTGGTTCCCTAAGCCTGCCATGAGTGATTGCGGGGCGCAGAGCCAAGAGTAACCCCTGAGAGCTACCGGGTGTTGCCCCAAAACCTAAATAAATAAATAAATAAATAATAACCTCTGCTTCCTTTAGAGTACATGCCCTGGAAGAGAGTTGAGGGTTTGGGGTGGGGTGGGGTGGGGCTTGTGCTAGTTGCCTTTATTCTTCCAGCTTTACCCCAAGTAGTATACCATATTGCTCTTTCATTTGTTGCCATTCCACATCCTATGCTTATCTTTTCGGAGGAGCTTTTCCTGCATGACTTGATCTCTTTGGCTTCCTGTGCCCTATTTCTTTTGCATGTTTTCATTTTTCATCTCACTAGAGCTCATCTTCTACTACTTGGGCTTCTTATAAGTGTATCTGTGGGTCTTTCATGTTTGCCTTCTGACAGTGAGGGTTGGAAAAAAACTTTACTTTGTCCTCTCAATGAATGAGAGGCGAGAAATAGCCAGGCTCTGGGGTATAATTATAGGCTCCAAGTGATTTTCACTTAGAGTCTTGAGCTATTGTTCTCTGAAGCTCATCTCGTGAGGGGACCTTTCCATTTCAGCATTCACACATTTCCTTATTTGGGGGGTGATTTCACCCTAATATTTCTCCGCAAATGTCCTCCCTTTCATTCTCTCTAGTCTTTCTCTCTCTCTCTCTAGAGATTATAGGTTCCTATGTAATGGGCCTTTGCAAATTTTCTATTTCCCATTTTCCTTAACTTTCATCTCAGGCTTCCTAATTTTTTTAGTACTTTCCCGGCGTGCTCTGGGCTAATTCCTCAGTTAGGTTTTCTAGATTACCAATTGGATCTTCAACTGTGTTCATTCCATTTCTCCATCCACCTATTGAACACCCCTGCCCATTTTGCAGTCAATTTCTGCAGGCCCTAATTTCTTTAGGAAGGCAATCTCCATCACATTTCTCAGAAGCCTTTCATTCAGCTCCTTCAGAATTCCTGTCCTGTGCTCTCCCTTCCGTCAGATTCCTCAGAGATGTGTGTCTATTTTGTTGATGGAATCTGGTGATTCTCTTTCATAGCGTTACTATTTCAAAACCCGGTGGCAAGATGTTCTCATGGCTCATGCTCAGATTTTCAAATCACCACACCCAATCTGCCACAGATCTGCTGTGTGTTAGAAGCCCTAGTATAAACTGGAACAAGTTTTATTGGGGGGGGGGTGCAGTACTTGGGACTAACAGCATTTTTTTTTTCGTGGGAAGCCACACACAGCAGTTCTCAGTGCTTGGGACTTATTACTGGCTCTGTGCTCAGGGGTCATTCCTGGTGGTCTTGGGGAACCATATAGGGTGCTGGGGATCGAACCCAGTTCAGCAGCATACAAGGCAAGTGACCTGCCTGCCTGCTACATGTATTGCTCTGATCCAAGAATGGGGGAGTCTTGAAGGCAAGCATGTCTCTTTCCATCCACTTTCCTTTCTCATGGTCCCCTCTGCATTCCTGCTCACTGCCTTCGATGATGGTAAGTTATGGACCCTCTTTCCAAGGTGGCTAGGTGGGACTGTTAGGGCACTGTGGAATATACCCTTGGGTGCATAGGTAGGCAAGGTGACATCTCTGGAGGAAAGGCAGGCCAAGATTGAGTCAAGAGAGCCAAAGCTATTGGCCCATTCCTCAAGTATGCTGTGAGGCTGAAGATGGTCTGGTAAGACCCACTGAGCTTAGGGACTGGTGGGCAGGTGAAATAATGACCCCTGGTGTATGTGGCTGGTATTGCTTACCCGAACTGACGTTTTCTTGGGCCTCACATTTCTTGGACTGAACAAAACTTTTCAGCCCCAAGGCCCTAAAATGTGACTGTGTGGCAGTGCACATGCATTGCAAGTGTGAGGCTCTGGGTTTGACTCAGCACTACACAAAACAAACAAAACAGGTAGGGCATTTGTCTTGCACATAGTGGACCTGGGGT
Organism: Crocidura indochinensis; assembly: GCA_004027635.1. NCBI lineage: Eukaryota > Metazoa > Chordata > Mammalia > Eulipotyphla > Soricidae > Crocidura > Crocidura indochinensis. The sequence goes on along the minus strand of PVKC010024770.1, from coordinate 6,636 downwards.
TGATCCCTGGCATCCCAAACAGTTCTCTAAGAACTGCCAGGAGTAATTTCTAAATACAGAGCCAGGAGTGAACTCTGAGCCTTGCCAGATGTGGCCCCAAAACAAAACTCATAAACAAAACAGCACTCAGAAAGACCAGGTGTCAGTCACACGTCTGCAGACTGGGGTCCCCACATCCCAACCCTCGAAGCCCCCAAGTCCTTTCCTTTCTGCCTTTGCCTTAGATCCAGACTGCCTGATTTTTGTTCCGTGAGGCTGGGATAAATGCAGACAAATCCCAAATTCACAGACGTTTGTAAATGGAGAACACTCAAGCTCTTCCTCCAAGCTGAGCCTGGCTATCTTTGCATCTTAGAATTTTAGTCTCGTGCGTGTTATAAACATCTTGTCTGCCAGACTAAAAAAAATTCACCCACTCTCCCTGGCTGGTGGCGTTTTTTTGTCCCCGAGTCTATAGATATCCTTCATCACTACTTGACAAAGGAGAGGTGCTCTGAGGCCCGTTTTAGAAGCTTCCGGTTCCAGGGGTCCACTGCCATGTCTTTCACCTGTCACATTCATAAAGCACCAGTGTGCATGCATGTCTGGTGGTTGCTTTTACTTAGACCCTTATTCCCGCAGCTGATAACAAGGCAGGAAGGCAGAGGCTGGAGGAGCCCCTCTCAGGTCCTCACACATCAGTTTAAGGACTAGAAAGCAACATAGCTAAGGCTGCATGGTCAATCAATGGAGAAATAAAGCTGCCAAGCTTCAAAGGCTCCACAATTTCTAGTCTTCTGAAACATGCTGGAACTTGCAAAAAAACTGGTCACATCTTGAACAATTCTTCCTCCCCACACCTTTAACCAGCTGCTCCCGCCTTGATCACAGAAGGGCATGCTAAATCCTTGTAGGGAAAAAGATGCCTGCAAGTAAATGGAAATGAAATTGGAAAGGCCAGTATGTATGCAGATCCGGGTCAGGGGTCACTTCCTAGCCACTCAAGCCAAGAGAGGGATGATAAAGGGGATTCATTAGGGATAATCCTCTCAACTTCCCAGGCAGAGGAGATTGGGGGGAGGCTCTCTCTCTCTCTTCCTAGCCTTCCCCCCCCCCCAGAGTTAAGAAATGAAGCAGCTATAGAAAGCACATGGCCCCAAATGTATACTCAACTGCTTCCCCCATCCCAAACATTCTCCTCCACCGTGGAGTCTCTGCAGGGTTTTGTGCTGAAGGACACAGAGTTTGGCAGAAGGAGGGAGACAGGTTCTGAGACAAAAGAGATGATGATGACAATAGCACCCTCGGTGTCCCACGTCCCACACGCTCACCCTGCTGGGTTTCATTTCCTTCCTCCTGCTAAGGAGGTGGGCCATGTGCCTGCAAGCTTGGATGACACACAGCATCTGAGATTCCAGCCTAGGGGGCGGGTCATGCAGACATTCATCAGGAATTTACACAAATACTGCATCGAAAAGCAGGGTGAGCTCAGATCGGGCTAGTCTGGTAGGAGAGCACCACTCAAGCTGTCTGCAAAGGGGAAGGGCCCTGACACCTAGGTATGGATGCCCAAGGATTTAGTTGCTGCAAAGGGGAAGCCAGTCCCTGCTGCTGCTGTTGCTGGTGGTGGGTCTCTGAGGATCAAACCCAGGGCCTCACATACACAAAACAAGTGCTCTGTTGAGTCACACTTTCCCAGACCTTACTCTTTAAGGGGTCTCTGTCCCTATCTCCCCATTGTCCACTCAGGTCCTGACTGGCCTCTCACTAGGAGGTGAAGGTCCAATGCACCACATACCCTATTTCCTTGTCCTCAAATAGGGGGGTTATTAAAATGACTCAGCAGAAATCTGAAGGCTGTTTGGGATTTCTGAGAGTCAGTCTCTGCACCCCATTTTTCCAGTTTGCGCCCTGCAATGCAACTCCTCCTCCCAACTGGCCACTTGCCTTCCTGCGTTCTGAAGGACGCAGAATGGTGATGTGGATGCACCTTAGTAGATGGTCCGGACCACCAGTGAGACCCCCCCCACACACACACACATACCCACACCCACCCGCTACTAAGCGGGGTGGGTAGCATGGATGCTCTTGCACTGGAGCATTGGGTGCAACTGGAGAACCGAGCTGCTCGCTTCTTGAGGGGTCCACTGCCACCTACTGACTACGCTCAGAAATGCACTCTAGGCTTTGTGCAAGGCAGGGATGATGGGTCCTCAGAGCTTTAATTGGGGGAGTTAGAGATTAAACCCCTGGGAAATGTGGGGAGGAGGGTGGATGCAGCAGAGGGAGGAACACCACGTTTTTATTATAGGAGGCCAAACTGCATGTTTGAGTTCTTGGAGCTCTTTCAGCCAATGAGCCCACCTGGGGAAAGAGGAGTGTGGCGTTTGGCTTGTAATATTCTGCTTTCCCCACTGCCTGAAAGAGATTCTGCCTTTTAAAGCTGAACCCCTCCCATCCACATGATTCTAGTATCCTGGAAAGGGGAAAGTCACATATTCTGGCTGGAGTCCTGGCTCTCAGGAAATATAGTTGGCAGCAAAAGAGATTAAAACCAGGTCCCATCCTATAGGGGCCCTACACTGACATGGGACAAGCCCTTCTGTAGGGTCTGGTCAGCTTTTTGGTGGAAATTGAAAGGTCTTCAGAGATCATCTCATTTTCTGCCAGGGTTGCTTGCATAAATAAAATAAAAGGAGAGCTCACCCCACATTTCTTTCTCCTTTACCTCCTCCAGACCCTCTCTAACCCCTCCCTGGATTTTTTTTTTTTTTTTTTTTTTTTGGTTTTTGGGTCACACCCGGCAGTGCTCAGGGGTTACTCCTGGCTCCATGCTCAGAAATTGCTCCTGGCAGGCATGGGGGACCATATGGGGCACCGGGATTCGAACCGATGACCTTTTGCGTGAAAGGCAAACGCCTTACCTCCATGCTATCTCCCGGGCCCTCCTCCCTGGATTTCTATGCTGAGGATTCTGGAGGGCCAGGCACTCGCCAAGCAAAAGAAGTGGGCTATGTTTGCACCCTCTTTCAAAGCAGAGCAGAGCATGCACTCACTTTGCTTTCCTTCTCCTGGTGCATTTGTACAACTTAAGGAAACTCCAAAGATAATACGGCAAATCTGTTCCCAGGTGATTTCAGGTCCCCGCTGCAGACAGGGGAGCAGCTGCATCATTTTAAGTTTCCGCCTGAGCAGGCACTTCCATTACCCTCTTTGCCTTGTGCCAGCTCTCTGGAAAGCTTCACTCCAGGGAGGGGTTGCAGGCTGAGCTTGGCATCCCCTAAGCCTCTATGCCTCCATGCATTGAGGGAGGTCTCCTCTGTCAGGACTCTGCTCTGCTGGGGAGCTGAATTCCATGCTACATGCAGGTGCCCTTCAGCCCCATGGAGACCTGTAGAGGGGTCCAGAGCCTTCTCTGCATGAGGAATGTAGGGAAATTGAGGCTGTAGAAGTTGCTCCAAGCAGATATCCTAGGAAGGGGTGTGTGTGCCTGCGTGGCAGAAAGGAAAAGCGAGTGCAGAAAGAAGGACCTTTAGGTTGCCTTAAAAAATGCAAAACCCTTATTGGGCTAAGAATGTGCAGGAATGAGGCACTTGCTTTGCAACTAAATCCCTGACACCACATATAATCCCAGAACACCATCAGGGGCTTCTCATAAACACAGATTAACCTACCTAGACTGATCACAGAGGCTGCTCTGTGTTTTCAGGGGCAGAAATTAGCTGCTCCTCTGGCTTTCTTTGGCCTAGAGAAGAAGCAGAAGGGAGCACTTGTACTCTGAGTGTAGGTCCAAGGCCTGCAAACTTGCTGGGGCACAAGGCGTCACCAACAGCTGAGCGACGACACCCAGTTCCTGAGCCTGACTGTGTTTTCACAGACCCACATAAACCCAAGAGTCACCAGGTTGAGTTGTTACAGTTGAGTAGACCACCCAAGTTGACACTGAGAGTCAGAGACCACCTCTGAGAATGCAAAATGCAAAAGGGAGTTGATTTGACTAGTTGAGGCCCAAGTCTCATCCAACCAAGGACAAGGACCCTGAGTTAAATCTAATATAAAGCCATATATATCAAGCTTTACAGGCCTCAACAACTCAAGCATTTCATTGGTTGATACAATAATGCAAGTATTTCATTCACTTGAACAGAAATGATATCAAAAATCACATCATGTTGAGGGTGGCTGTCCCAACTTGTTGCCAACTCAACTTTGTGTCAGCAGGTCCTTGTCTGGTGAATCACATCCTTATCTGGTGGAACATTTGGACCCACTTAGTTCCTCTATTTCAGCTCTACAGGAAGGGTCCTGTTCTTTACAGGGTACATTGTGTGGTTTTATCTTTGGGCTAACACCCTCTACCTATAGGGAATTTACAGAATGGAAAAATATTTTACTGTGGGTTTACTGAGAGCTTAGAACCACTGTGGTTACTGCAAATGCAGAAATAATGGAATCTTTCTTTTTTCTCTTTTTTTTAGGGGGGGGGCGCCACTGGGGATACTCAGGGGTTTCTCCTGACTATGCACTCAGAAATTATTCCTGGCTTGGGATACCATATGGGACACCAGGGGATAGAACCACGGTCCATCCTAGGTTAGCAAGTGCAAAAAGCAAACACCCTACCACCTGTGCCACCGCTCTGACCCCAGTGATAGAATCTTGTACCCAATGTCTGTATCCCTCAGCTTCTGCCCAGACTGTCTGGAGACCCTGGGGTGGCTGTGTCCTTGAGTATTTTTCCCACCCTCTGTCCATTAGGGTCTCCTTGTGAGGGAGCAGGCCTTATGGGGACATAAGGAGTTTTGGGGTCTACAAGTAGCTAAACTAAGTAGCTGTCTTGAGAAAGCAGGACTGCTATTGCTGATCCATGGATTTTTGTTTTCTTTTGGATTTTGCTTTTTGGGGGGCAGTGGAGGTGAAGAGGGCATACTCGGCAGTTCTCAGGACTGACTCCTGGCTCTGCACTCAGGAATGTGGTGCATGGGGGACCATATAGGATGCCAAGTAGCCAACTGGTCAGCTGTGTGCAAGGCAAGAGCTTTACTCATTATTATTGTTCTGGTGCCCAAATTGATTCTTTTTTGGAGGTGTATAACCTTTTCTGGTCTGCTTTTGATCTCTTTACCTGATTGTGATAATTTGTGGGGCATTTCCTCATACAGAGAGGCACTTGTACATATGGCATATGCACACATATTACATACTACAACTATGTATTGGAGAAAGTATATGACAAATTACATATAAATAATGCTTATATGCCATTAATATAAAAATATAATAATAGTGAGGCATAATCATTTTTATTACATCATACATTATATCTTATGCAAAGAAAATGAATTCTAAAATTTTGAAGAGTTTTTTAAATGTATTCTACAATTCAAAGTCTTGTCAAAATGTATTGTTTCTATTTTTTTGTGTGTGTGTGTGTGTGTGTGGTTTTTGGGTCACACCCGGCAGAGCTCAGGGGTTATTCCTGGCTCCATGCTCAGAAATTGCTCCTGGCAGGCACGGGGGACCATATGGGGCACCGGGATTCGAACTGATGATCTTTTGCATGAAAGGCAAATGACTTACCTCCATGCTATCTCCCGGGCCCCTGTTTCTATTTTCTTATGGTTTCTTTATTCAATATCTTCTTCTTGAACCTCATAATTAAGATATAATTCACAAAAAAAGAAAAAAAGATATAATTCACATACCATAAAATTCCCCCCTTCAAGATGTAAATTCAATGACTATTAGTAGTTTGGAGTTATATACCAGTCACCGAATCAATTTCAGAATACTTTTATTACTCAAAAAAAATGTAAAAACCTGTTACCCTTAACCATCATGCTTTGCCCTTGTTATCTGCCTGAGGCAATCACTAATCTACTTTCTGTTGCACTATATTCTTGGGTTTATCATCTGATTTCTTGAATCATTCTTCAATTAATTAAGAACTTATAAGGGATAAGAGGCAATTAATTAGGTTATAAACTGTCCTTAGAGATGTCTGTGGAAGAAACAAATACATATCAAAAATAAAAGAGTGGGAAATCATCTGTATACAAATACCAACAAAAATGTACATTTAACCATTGTAATATTTTTGGGAACATAGTATTTAAGAATTAAAGCATTGCTGGGAACAAAAATATGGCTTTTTGTTAAATGATGTAATTCATTAAGAGATTATGAGTCACAAATTTTTCTGCACCTAACATAATTGAAATTATTTTGTTGTTGTTCAAAATGCTTTTATAAAAAAACAATGCTTTTCAGCGCAAGTCACAAAAGCCAGGAGTCAAACTAGTTTAAATAGTGAGGGATGTTTACTGGCCTTAATTTATCCAAAGCAAGTCAGTTTATGAAATCAGACCTGGTGATTCAAACTCTTCAAAATCCCCTCCCTTCTCCTTTCTTTCATCTTTACTTTCAGTGCATTTATTTTGCTTACAGCAGAATTAGAAAGTTGTTTCTAGTAGCATCTGAAGGCAAATATTTCCTCTTTTCCACCTAATCTGAGAGTTACCTCTTCCATTAACTACCCACACACCAAAAGTCCCAGAACTACAACTTTTTTAAAAAAAAATTTTATTTAAAGAAAATACATCATATAGTTGACACAACTGATCATAATACATTTGTTTCGAGATAAGGGAAAGCAAC
>PVKC010024769.1:0-16742 GCA_004027635.1 Crocidura indochinensis | reverse complement strand
GGATCGAACCTCGGTCAATCCTAGGCTATTGCAGGCAAGGCAGACACCTTACCTCCAGCGCCACCGCCCAATTTTTTTTTAATAGATTTCAGAATAGCTTCTGGGCTGGTTTATTCAGTGTAAACAAATAAACATACAGGCCTTGGTCCTTTCGAATGTAGAGCATGTGGGAACTGTCTCTCCCCTCCCTTCAGAGCCAGCCTGCCATGGCTGGTACCATCAGAACAAGTTCTAGAAAGCCTTCAGGAAAGGAGAGCCCACCGTAGTGATTCTAGGTGATGTTGAAATGAGTGAATTAGTAGGAACAGAGTAGAGAAGATAGGACTGCACATGGACACCCCCGTCTCTTCTCTCTCTCACTCTCTCTCTCTTACTTTCTCCTTTTCTTTTTCCTTTTTTTTTGATTTTTCGGGCCACACCTGTTTGATGCTCGGGTTACTCCTGGCTAAGGACTCAGAAATTGCCCCTGACTTGGGGGGACCATATGGGACGCTGGGGGATCGAACCGCGGTCATTCCTTGGCTAGTGCTTGCAAGGCAGACACCTTACCTCTAGCGCCACCTCATCGTACCCCCCCTTCTCTCTCTCTCTCTCTCTAGCACATGCACATGCGTACTGCAGGACTTGGCATATAAACACACTTATACACACACTCAAACACACACACTTATACCCACACACACTGCAGGACTCGGCAGACCCCGTTCTGAAAGTGCGTCTTTGCAGGGCGACGGTGAGGCTTTCTTCCTGCGAGAGTGCACCAAGAGGCCGGCAGACTCCATCGACAGGAGGTTCTGCTTTGATGTGGAGGCTGCTGATAGGTAAGTTGGGTGTGGGAGGAGGGTTGGGGTGATCTAGACCGACCTTGCGGCCAAGACGCTTGTGTAGAGGGTCATCTCTAGCTTGAAGCTCTGCTTGGTCCATGCATGGGGCTGTGGATCATTCGCTTTATTCTGGTTCCCACTTGTTCACTTGAACCTGTGATGTCTCTTAACAAGTAACTGTGGACTTTGTTTTCTTGTTTGTTTTGGGGCTACACACAGTGGTGATCAGGTTACTCTAGGCTCTACTCTCAGGGATCACTCTTGGCTGTGCAAGGGGACCCTGTGGGATGCCAGGGATCAAACCCAGGTTGACTGCATGCAAGGCAAGTGCCCTCCCCTCTTATTCCAATCATCTGTTGACACACTGTGACAGTTGGTTTTTGTGAAATCACCCCATGCACCGTATTTCCAATCCTGGGTGAATGGGTCCAATACAGGGTGACTACAAAGAATTAATAAACCAAGTCAGTCAGGAGTTGGTTGGCTTTTCACCTTGTGGTCTCTCTCTGGGCCTGCCAAACTGACCTTTCTTTATTAACCCAGTACAAATTGAACCGGGCATTGGAAAGTTGAGTTGAGATCCAGGACTATTACATATCAGAGGGATAGGTGAAAGAAAGAGGAAGTTGGTGGACTGCCTTTGTTTTGGGTAAAAGCAGGGTGCCATCTAACAGGTTTCTTCTCTATCCCACCTGCCTTCTTAGCAAACTCATTAATGAAAATAGTTTCTTAGGGTTTGAGTTACTAGTGTTGGTACTTGCGATGTCATTGTTACTGCTCCAAAGTCACTGGTGTCCCTGACCCTTGACCATGGATGTCCTACGTTCTCTGCAGCCTGCTGCCTTCTGGATTATTCCACAGCTCATTGAAGGCTTCCTCCTGGGAAGAGACAGTGAACAGGGTCCTTTTATGCAGCTGATCCTGGTTCCATCCTTGGGACCCCCGAGCCCCATCATTAGTGAGCACACAGCCAGGAATAAGCCCTGAACATCATGGGGGGGGGGTGTTCATGATGAGAGGACAACTTAAGCCACCCTCAATGTGGGTTTCTTACCTGTTTCCCTTTAGGGAAAACACTACCCAACACACACTCTCAAACACACACATAATAATCTCTTAACACACATATACACACAGACTCACATTCACACACTCACACTTAAAAATACATACTATCATAATACATTTTACACATACACTCACATGCTTAAACTTGCAGTATACTCGTAACATACTCATAGTTACATGTACTCGCACACACACATTAAGTCACCGACATATACTTAATAACATACTTAAACATTTAAACACAGTTGTACACACACACATATATACATTCACACAACTTTTTCTGCTTGCCAATTCTCTCTCTCTCTCTTTCTCTCTCTCCTCCCTCCCTCCCCCTCCTCTGTCCCTCTCTGTCCCTCTCTTCTTTCACAGGGACCCTGACAGTGACTTCCCTTTCCCCTCTTCCTCCTCCAATTGGCCCACATAGCTCCTGCTGACAGCTTTTGCCAAGGGCATCGCTATTGGCTTTCCCAGCCCTGCTCTGTGCTGACCAGACAGTGACCACGAACTCTTCACAGCCACTGCTGCTGCCTTTCGCTTCTGCGAAAGCCACTGTGGCCTTCTCCCTAACTTGTCCCCAGAGTTCTGGAATTGGCACTCTGCTCCTCAGTTCTTGGAGGTCATCCTTAGTTCTCATCCCCCTCTACCATCCTAGAGCAGCCTCGGGACTCTGTGTTGCTCTTGTTGGTCTCCGTTTATCTTTTCTACCCGTTTCTCTTCCCACTCAGATTCTCAGACTTGCAGCCTGACACCGGTATGCCAGGTGTCTTGGCAGTGAGCAGTGAGAGCTGTTAACTTGTATTTTAAATTTCTAGGAATTTTTTGGGGAGGACAGGGTTTTATTATATGCAGGGAGATGTGATCTTTCATGTAGCTAGATTGAGTCCCTCTAACATGCTAACCACATGTGTATTTTTAACAAGCAGAAGTTGATTGTCTTGTATTTTTTAAAAAGAACTTAAAAATAATATCTTTATATATGCACCATGATTACAAACATGTTTGTAGTTGGTTTAGGGTTAGGGTTAGGATTAGAGAGATAGTCTTGTTCTAAAGCTCTTAGGTGAGCTTTTTTGAAGTCTTTGAGTCCTCCTACCTTTCTACTGAACAATAGACTTCTATAGCCTTGACTTGATTTACTCATTTTAGGTCAGGCTAGTAATACTCAGGCTTTTTGTCACTGGTAGATAGTGTTGGAGGGGCAGCAGATTTCTGCTTCTCTCTTTTCACCCTTTACTCCATGCGACTCTCTACACCCCTAATCCATGTTGACTGTTAGCCCTCATCTCTGGATGGCCAAGGGACGGGGGGGGGATTACTTTGAGTCCTCATGCCGAACTCTGGGATCTGGAAGCTTTGTTTGTAAAAAAAATCCCAACACTGGAATTAATTCCCACACGGCATATTTCTACTTCTACCCCCAGGTAACGTGTCTGAAGCAGGTAGGGTAAGGTAGCTGCAAAAGATTAATAAACAAAGGGAGTCAGGAGAGAGTCATGGAGTCAGTGACTTTTTGCCTCGTGGTATTTCTGAAACCAATCAATTTTTCTTTATTCTCAGTACAAAATTCACCCAGGTAATCTCACCTCGAGAGGAATGAGATCCAGATGGGCTTTTAAATATCAAAGGAATAGGTTTAAAGGAAAGAGGAAGAAGGGACAATGCCTTTGCTTTGGGTTAATAGCTGAGTGTCCTCTTATACTGTTCATTGGTGTTTTCATGGCATCAGATTTTTTTTTTTTATCTCTTCTGGTTCCTGGCTACGTAGACTGCCAGGGAGTACGAGCCAGTTCTGGTTTCTTATCTACTAGGATAGAAACTTTTTAAGACCAGGGTCCCTGGTTTGGGCAGGTCATTGGGGCCTTGTCTGAGATTTTGATGTCATACTGCTTAGGAAACATGGTCCATTACTGCTTTGTACCTCAGCACTAAGCCAGTGTTTTTTCATTGTGGGCATCACCAGCCTCGCCCTGGAATAAATGCAGTTGAACTTCACGTGGAAGTGTCAAAATTTAGACTAGATTCAGTCAGATGCTGCCAGCCGGTCATCTCCTTTTCTTCCATATTTTCCTGCAGATCTGTGGGCTCTAGAGCTTTCTCAAGATCCTGAGTGGGTGTCAGGACTGGATTTCTGATGGGCTTTACACGGAAGACCCAGCCCATCCTTTTGTAAGGCTGTGACTCCATATCTGTTTATTGTCTTTACTCTAAGTATGTCACCTAATCTTGCCAGATTTTGCCTTTGGATGCTTATTAAATTTTACATTGAGAAGCATCTGGAAGATTATGGCACTAGTTTAGACTCTGCCAGAATGAGTGTGCTTGTGTTTGGTATAGGGGGTGTGGACTGTAAAGCAAAGCTTTCCTGAGGATGTGTCAAGTTGGGTCACACATAGCAGAAAACTTAGAGGGCTTAACTGGTAAGGGAGTTTCTTTCTGCTCCAATTGGGAAGCGTGGAAGGCAGAGCAGTCTTGGGAATAACAAGGGTTTGGATCCTCTTGGGGACTTATATTCAGTTGTGCTTGGAGGCTACCCTTCTTTCTGAACTGAGATGCCAACGCTTAGGGACCTTGTGATGCTGTGAAATGGACTGGAATTGGCCACACAGTTAAAAGCATCCTGCCCCCCCCCTGCCTGACTCTGTACTGTCTCTTTACTTCCCGGATTCACTGTTATTAGAGGAAACCATGTCAGTTCTTGCTTTTTTTTCCATTTGAGACATTTATGCCTGTCCTTGTTGGGCAGGAGAAAGAAGTTCTGTGAGCTGGGGAAGTTTGTAGGGATGAAGGCCATGCATGTAGTCAACCTTTCAAACATTGGCATTATAAGTACCCAGAGTATTTTTGGACCAGCTCTGGAAGTCCCTGAACACCACCTGGTGTGGCCTAGAGATCTTGAATACTCCTAAGTTGGCCTGGGGGAATCCCCACATTTAGAGAGGTTTCTCCACCTCCCCCCCTCCCCCAAAAAAGCTATTAGGCTGAAGCCTTCACTCTTAGTAAAAAATCCATACAGCTTGCTTGTGTCATCTCCAAAAAGTATGTGATTGATAGGTTGGTGTTTAACCTTCCACCCAAGAACTGTCATGAAAACAGGTTGTAATATTCTCATTTCTATAGGGTTTCAGAGTGATTTGCTCTGTTGCTTTCTTTTTTTCCTGACAAAATCCAGTGCATGACTTGATAATGTGCTGCCTGGTTTGTTTTTTTCTTCATAGAGAAGCGTTCAGATTTTCCCAAGAGTTCTCCTTTTCCTATGGTTTCTTCCTCTCCCTTTCTCCTCTTATCACAATCCCACCTCTGTTCCAGTGTCTCCCAAATTTTTCACTGTCTCTCTCCACTTGGTTCTCTGTATATTTTCTTACTTGATCCCTCTTAGAGGATGGAAGGAAACACATCTTCACATACATTGATTGGACTCAGTGGGGAGAGCACTAATACAGAAGTGGCTGATGCAGTCTACTGAGACCAGCTTCTTTGACTCTCTGTAGGTCAGGATAGATCTGATGCTTAATTGTCTTTAAAAATGCATATGTAGGGTCCGAGACATAGTACACCAGTAGGTCGTTTGTCTTGCATGCGGCCAACCTGGGATGGACCTGTTTTCTATTTCTGTCCTCCATATAGTTCCCTGAGCCTGCCAGGAGTGATTTCTGAGCACAGAGCCAGGAAGGAATAGCCCCTGAGTGCCTTCAGACATTGCTCAAACACAAAACAAGCAAACAAACAAACAAAAAATATATTGGGGCTGGATAGGATGTTTACCTAACATGTGGTTGACCCAAGTTTGATTACTGGCTCCCGAGGCTTGATCAACATGGATCCCTGAGCACAGCCAGGAGTAACTCTGAGCACTGTTGGGTATGGCCCCCAAGCCAAAAACCAAACCAAAAAACAAATCCCCAAAGAAACACTATATATGTATAGGCTGGAGCTATAGTACAGTGAGTTGGGCACTTGCCTTACACACAGCCAACCTGGTTTCAATCCTCAGCATCCCATATGGTCCTTGAGCACTAGCATTAGTAATTCTTGAGTCTACACGCAAGCCAGAAGTAAGTCCTGAACCCTGTTGTTCATGGCCCCGAAAGAAAGCAAACAAACAATTCTGTATTTCCCTATGAAAATCTAAGACTCAAAACTCCAAATGGTCAGTATAATTATGATGCATTGCTTTCAGTACTGAAATTTGAGATGTGTCTTTACTGCTGCAGTGACAGTTCAGTGGGCAGGACACTTCTTTGTATGTGGCTGACCCAGGTTAAATCCTGGCACCATAGAAGGTTCCCTAAAACTGTTAGGTGTGAATCCTGAGCAAAGCTAGGTTGGCCCAAAACCAAAAAGAAATGTGTCTCTTAATCTCTGAAGTGCATTTTTGCTTCATGATTTCCTAGTAGTTGATGGTGGGCACTAAGCTGAAAGATGTGGAGCTGCAGAGATCATATGTGAAACTGTATAAATCACTATAAACCACTGTGCCTTAAAAAATGCATTTAGTAAAAAAAAAAAAAAAAAAAAGGAACTGGTGTAAACCCAGGCCAGCTGCATTTCCTTCCTGATACTGATGTGAGTGCGGAGAAGTCTGCTCTGGCCTCAGAAGTCCCGCACTGTCGTCTGGACCAGCTGCTTTACCCCAGACTTATGTAACCTGTGAGGAAAGGCTGCAGGAATTGCTGCTGGTGAACATATCTGTCATGAATTAATTCTCAAACACTCCATTGTTTTGTGTTCCCGTGTTATTGTCACAGAAGGAGCAGAAATATAATTCTTTCTCTGTTGGTGCCACGTCTCTCTGGCCTTTTTGTGGCTCTTGGTGTCACTAGGAGCTCGGTGGCGGCTCCCAGCTGAGTCATTGGTGCTCTTGGCGAAGCTCAGAGTGATGCTTGCGTGTGGATGCCATGTGGGATTTCTATTCAGGTTTCTATTCAGACTTGGCTGCTGGACAGTTGGCCTCTGGCCCCCTCCGCACTCAGGAGCTATAATTTTTTCCCATAACTCCTTTTTTCCTTCCCCCCTCATAATTCTTTAAACTCAGCATCAGTCAACACTTTTCCCCCTTGGGTTCCAATCACCCCAGAACTGACATTTGTCATATCTGACTCCGCTGTCTTCTGCAGGTGTGATTTGGGCTGAGCCAAATCACAGCCCTCTCTTTGGGTAAACATTATTCCCATAACATTCCCATATTACTATTTCCATAATTTATCCTCATAATATTATTCTTGTAATATGCTCATAATAAGCAGTAGAAAGCTTAAGTGGAAACCCAAAGTGGGTTCTCCTTCTGGTCACAGAACAGCCTCTTGGGGTGAGAGCAGACCATCCACCCATTATCCTTGGGATACTGGGATTTGTTTATCTTGTTCTCTGGGGGAGTCACACCCAGCGGTGCTCAGGGGTTACTCCTGGCTCTTCACTCGTGGATCTCTCTTGGTGGACTCAGGGGACTCTATGGATGCTAGGGATTGAACCGAGTTTGGGTGGTTGAGTGTTGCCTCACCCCAGATACATTACAGTTGAGCAGATGCAAGGCTTGCTCACTATACTATTGCTCTGGCCTAGATGTCTGTAACAGTTGTTAAACTGCAGTTGGTTCCTTGGGTAGAAAGCAATTGCCACAGCAGTTCCAAGTGGGAGAATGGCTGGAGCAGGTGAATGGGTCCCCTGCAAACAGATCAGACATCAGCGGCAGCTCCCTCTCTGGGGTAGAGACCCACAGGGAAAGGAAAAGATTGTGTGGGGCTGTCAGGTCCTCGGCCTGGGGTACAGAACTGAGATCCCCAAGAAGTAGGGGAAGGAAGTGCTGTTGACTGGAGGGCGGGGAGGTGATGGGCCTTGAATTTGCACACACCAGGCATTCCACATGGTTCCCCGAGCCTGATTCCTGAGCACAGAGCCAGGAATAACCCCTGAGCACCACCAAGTGTGACCCCTAAAACCACAAAACAAAACAAATTACTAAGACAGTATTGATTTAATTCTTGGGTCCCGATTATTTGGAGGAGGAAGGGTTGGGCTGGTAGGGGGACATGGTTGTAACCCTAACAGTTCTTTCCTTTTGTGTTTCCAGACCTGGTGTGTCCTTGACCATGCAGGCATTCTCGGAAGAGGAGAGGAAGCAGTGGCTGGAGGCGCTGGGTGGAAAAGAAGCAGTAAGAGTAACTGGGTTATTGGGAACTTTACTTCATATCCTTGAGCTTGTCTGAGGTCATTGCTGTGGGCTTTGTGATGTTGTCATTGTTGTCCCTGTTGTCACTGGCCTTCGCTTTCTTTTTAGTGATATATGTTATCTCAGAACTTGACTTGAGTTGTAGCAAGTGAGCCTCATGGCAGGGGCCGAAATCAGTTTTGTTTGATTTGGTCTTTTTTGGAGGCCACACCTGGTGGTGTCAGGGGTTACTTTACTCCTGGCTCTGCACTCAGGAATTACTCCTGGTGGTGCTCAAGGGACTAGATGGGATGTCAAGTTCCAACCTGGGTCAGCTATGTGCAAGAACCTTACCTGGTGTCCTGTTGCTCAGGCCCCTGATTTCTTTGAGTGTCCCACTAGCTCTAGTGCTGGAGGAAAAGTCACCTGGACTCAGTGTTTTCGGCCCTTTCTTGGTGGGGTTTGAATGATGAACAGAGTGAACTCAGTTCCCTGGGCCTTGACGGCCATGGGACTGTCAGTGAGAGCAGTGGAGGTGCCAGCTGCAAGTGATGCTTAATGATGTGGCCTGGTTGAGTAGTCAATGGCCACCTGTGGGTAGTTTCACAGGCCTAGCTGAGGGTTCTCTGTATCCCCTGTGAGAGAAATGAACCACGGCAGAGATAGACCAGGACCCCCTCGATTCTAATAAATGGCTCATGTAGGAGCTAGGGGTCCCTTTCTGGGAAACATTAACCTTTCAGCCTGGGGTAGAAAAGTTATAATGAGGGACCAGAGAGATAGCATGGAGATAAGGCGTTTGCCTTGCATGCAAAGGTCAGTGGTTCGAATCCCAGCATTTCATATGGTCCCTGAGCCTGCCAAGGGCGATTTCTGAGCATAGAGCCAGGAGTAAACCCTGAGTGTTGCTGGGTGTGACCCCCCCACACCCCCAAAAAAAGAAAGTTATAATGAGGGGCAGGAGTGATAGTACAGCAGGTGGCAGGGTGCCTGCCTTGCATATGAATGACCATGATTCTGTCCCTGGCATTCTGTATGGTCCCCAGAGCCTGTTAGGAGTGATCCCTAAGCACAAAACCAGGATTAGGCCCTGAGCATAGTCAGTGTGGTCCCAAATCCAAAAAATAAAAATAAAAGAAAAATAATAATGAAAGGAAATGAGAGCCTGGTTGAAAAATGGGAAAGGATAGGAAACATGGAGGCAGAACAGAGTGTAGGAAATAGGCCAAAGGATCTGGAATATTTTGGCTAACATGGGTGGCTGGTACTGATAAGGACCTTGTGGCCAGGTGTGGGATTCCAGCTGGGTAGTGTAGGTGCACCTGGGGTGTTCACCCCAAAAGGAAATCTCAGCTGGGGACTCCTGGCCCTTTGGGCTTCCCCAGGATACTCTAAGGGAGTGAAGTGGCATTACTTTGGAGGTAACAGCCCAGCTGGTAAATAAGGGAGGCCTGGAAAGGAAGGGGGCCAGTCACATGGGAGGAAGACTGAACAGCCCTGTTCATGAGGGGCAGTTCTGAGAGCCACACAGCTGCCCACTGCTGGAGTCAGGTGAGCATCTGGCCTCTGGTACATGGCTTGGGGTAGAGTCTGCTGGCATCACTAGGACTTTCGAGTTATTTATTGCCTTTTGGGCCAGAGTCCTCTTGATGAGCACCATGATGCTGGCTCTGCACTTGCTGTTTCTCGCCATTGGGCACCTCCAGGAATAGTGCTCGGTTTGTTTGGACGTGCAGACCTTGAGTGTGGACAGTAACTATTGCTATGGGTATATGCAGTGCAGGGAGAGACCCTGGGTTAGCATAGCCTCCCTGGGCACTCCAGGGTGAACTGTGCCTTCAGTAAGTGCTGTGTGCGGAACAAACGCTCTTTGTTCACCTGCTTTTTGGGTTCTGAACTGTGCCATTCTTGTCCTATGTTGTGACTTGGAATACCCATAAACTGACTGAGGTTCCCGAGGTCTCTGGCCCTCTGTGTTCTCCTTTTCCTCCCTTTTCTCAGTTCCTTGAGGTGTTGGAGCCCCTCATGGGGCGTCATTCACATCTCTAAGTGACGGGTTACAAAATGTTTCTGGATTGGCTCCGCGGATGTGCTAACAGTACTGTTTTGTCTTCTCCTTTCACCAGCTGTACCCCAGAGCCATCCTCCCGAGACCCGAAGGAAGTAAGTGCTCCTTTCTCCAGCAGTGCATCTGCTTGGTATTCATCAGTTTTCCCTCATGACTTTCCACCCCTTTTCACCATCCCTTCTTCCCACCCCCTTTCCTTCCCACCTTCCTGTTGCCGCCTCTTCTCTTTGTTTTTCTTTCCCTCCTCTCCCTTTTCTCTTGCTTTTGTATTATTTTTGTATAGAGAAAAATAAAATGGAAGCATGTTTTTTGGGGAACAGTGTTTTTGCTAAGTAGCAAGAAACACATTTTTTTTTTTAAATAATGTGAATTCTAGAACCTTAAACAGTAAACCAACCACTCAGTTTTTCCCTGTTCTCTTCGCCTTAGCACAAAACCTCCTGAGTTTATAGCCATGACTGTCTGTGTCCTCTGAGTGCCAAGAGTTACGATGATTATTTGCTAGTTGTAAATGCGGCTACAGCATTCCTTCCCTGATTCCATTTTTGAAATAAGAATTATCTTCTTTTATAAGATGCATATATGCCAGCCTAAGCATACTCATCTATATTTGAAAAAAATACTGTCTTTTCAAAGTGAATTTTTCCTATTACACAGATCATCTGTTTTAAATTCCTTGTGAAAATAATAAAGTATTTTAAATGTTCTGAGCATTGTATAAATAAAATATGAAATCCTTAAACACATGGCCTAAATAGTATTTTTAAAGCATGTTTAAAAGTTTTTCTTTAGTTATGGAAAAACTTGTGTTACTTCTCCAACTGTGCAATAATTTAAGAACATTTACCCATAAATATAACTGAAAAACAAACCCTGAATTATTGTTAGAATTTTCACAAAATATGTTAATGATTTCTAGATAGCTTTCTCTGGAAGATTTGTATCTTTTTTCTCTGCTGTTGAAAATGTAATAATGTTTTGATGATATGCTGATGATTTATTAATTTTCTATGTCCAAATATTCCATATGTGCTCCTATTTATGACAAAATTCTCATTAGACAGGAAATAATTGATCTTTAGCTTAAAAAAGTTGTTTCAAGGTAGTTAATGCAATTATCAATGGGATTTTTTTTCATTTTTATATTAGTGTATAGAAGTGGAATAGATTATTTTTTATTGACTTTTGTATCCTTTTTTGTTGTTGTTGTTGGTGGATGGGGTCCTCACTTGGTGGTCCTCAGTGGCTACTCTGGGATCAGTGCTCAGGGCTTGTTCCTGGCAGTGCTCAGCTGATTGAAACCAGGTTTCCTCTTTGCCAGCTGTGCCCTGAAGCCTGGTCCATTATTTGGCAATTTGAAGTGATTTGCATTATTTGGACAGGTTTTGAATTTTCTAATTGCCACAAATCTTGCAAGTGTTTCTCCTTCTTTTCTAGTTTGTATGCTTTTATCTCTCTCCTGCCCAAGAAAGTACAGTATTGGTTAAAGGTTTATGTTAAGGTGGTGTCCTTGTTCTGTGTTTGATCTTCAAGGGAAGACTTAATTATTTAGTCCTCAAGTTCTTAGACTCAATTTGGCTTACTGCCATATTTCAGTGTCCCCAGAAAGCATCTTTAAGTTCACTGAGAGAAAGCACCCCTCCCCCTCCCCCAATAAACCTGAGGCTTTCTGGCTTTTTTTTTTTGGTCACACCTGGTGACGCTCAGGGGTTACTACTCCTGGCTATGTGCTCAGAAATCGCTCCTGGCTTGGGGGACCATATGGGATACCGTGGAATCAAACCGTGGTTTATCCTAGGCTAGCACGCACAAGGCAGATGCCTTACTGCTTGTACCATTGCTTTGGCCCCCTTTCTGGCCATTTTGATCCTTCTAGTTCTCCCAGGTTATGAAATTGCCCACTTTTAGACATGAATGAAGCCCAGGGCCTTATACACGAAAGGCATGAAAGGCCTTTTGAATCTTCCACGTAGTACTTTGGAAGCCTTGGGCGTTCTCCATGAAATGCCAACCCACTGAGTATTTGACACTGCTTTGGCCCTGTGATACCTGGTTTGCCCAGGCCAACCTTCTGATGCTTGTGGGAGTCTCCAGGCCACACC
Source organism: Crocidura indochinensis (assembly GCA_004027635.1). Classification (NCBI taxonomy): domain Eukaryota; kingdom Metazoa; phylum Chordata; class Mammalia; order Eulipotyphla; family Soricidae; genus Crocidura; species Crocidura indochinensis. The sequence goes on along the minus strand of PVKC010024769.1, from coordinate 4,532 downwards.
TGGTGATGCTTGGGGGCCATGTGCTAGGTGGTTGGCCCAGAGCTGACTTTATGAAAGCTATTGTGCTTTCTCCTCTATGTCAAATCTCTGTTTTGTTAATGCATACATATGGTGATTAATAATTAGGTATGGGGGCCAGAGAGATAGATAGCACAGTGGTTATTTTAGACCAACTCAAGGTGGACGTGGGTTTGAATCCTGGCATCCCGTTTGGTGTCTTCCAAGCCTGTCAGGAAATATTTCTGAGCGCAGAGCCAGGAGTAACCCCTGATTGCTGCCAGTGTGGCCCCAAAAGAAACAATAACAACAACAAAACAATTAGGTATGGGATGTCCTTGCATCTCTGGAATATATACCAGTTGGACAGTCTTTTAATATTTTATTGAATTTGGTAATTTATTTTTTAGCATTTTTACTTTTAAGTTTATTAGAAACCATGGCATTTTCTTTTGTATCTTTCTCTGGCTTTTCTGTCAGAATAATGCTGTTCTTTTAAATAAGTTTGACATGTTCCCTCTTCTGTATTTTTGGAAAAGTTTGAGAATTGGGATTAATTCTTTGGGCAGAATTTTACCAGTGACTTTTTTTTTTTTTTTGGTTTTTGGGCCACACCCGGTGACGCTCAGGGGTTACTCCTGGCTATGCGCTCAGAAGTTGCTCCTGGCAGGCACAGGGGACCATATGGGGAACCGGGGGATTGAACCGCGGTCCATCCTAGGTTAGCGCAGACAAGGCAGGCACCTTACCTCCAGCGCCACCGCCCGGTCCCCTTACCAGTGACTTTTTAAAAAGAGTGAATTAGATTGAATTTAAATAGTTAACGTTTACATTTTAAGGAAGAAAAACTTAAGCTGTATGCCCTTAATATTTTATAATTCTTTCTTTCAGGTGCACAGTTGGATAAGATGGGATTCACAATTCTCAGAAAATGCATAAGTGCTGTTGAAACACGAGGTAACATGATTGAATCATTTTATTCATGAAAGGCTTATAGGTATGTAAACTAAGAGCCATTTCACACACTTATGTCATGCCCAAGTATTGTAGAATTAAATTGAAGGAATGTAAAATAAGGCATAGATGGTGCCAGAGATTCACTTTTTTCCTCTACAATGAAAGAGTGGAATTTTCCTCTTTTACTTACTATTTTTCTCCCCTGTACTGAAACCTGAAGTGATTGTTGAATCAACTTGGCAGTTGTATTGGGTCACCACTCGGCACCAGTTTCTGTTCTTACTTAGTTAAAGGAGCTCCATATTCTGTTGCCCTTTTGGCCTCCATGAACTCAGTATCTTCATTGACTTAACATTCAAATTGTTGTGGTTTGACAAATAGGAATGGTTTTATAATCACTACCGCAACCAGGGAAGAGTTCTAAACCCTCTTCTCTCAATTCCATTGTTCGCCATTGCAATCAAACCGTATTCCCTCAATGGCCCTTGGAAATCACCCAGCTATATTTTATTAACTTGCTAAAGCATATCATAAAAATGGAATAACACTCAGTGCCTAGAATGTATTTTTTTATTTAGCAAAATGATTTTTGAGATTTATCTTGCTGGGTCTTTTCTTAATGCATTCTTTGATTTGTGAAAATACTGTCACTTATGTGCCTATTGATAGGTATTTGGTTGTTTTTGTTTTAACTTCAAGGAAAATTAACTCCTCCCTCAACTAAGACAACAAAGGCCCTTTATTTTTTCTAAGAAAAGATGGTACCCTTGTTACTTTTTTTGCTGTTCTAACCACCTTTAGAGAAACCCAGTATTGAGCATTGCAAAGTTCTGTGTTTTGGAAGTCAAATTTTCCTTTGTCTAGAGAACAAGTGAATTATGGATGAACTGAATATTTAATTCACTCTCTTGCATTGTGTGTCCTCGTCCTACTTTGGATGGGTTAGTGGGCCTAAGCGTTGTACACATCCTTTCTGTCTGCACAAATCTTTGTTCCAAAGCCAGAACGGCCACCTGTGAAATGAGAGTGTCGGGTAGCAGATGGATATAACCTGTTTTATGATTTGGGGATTATAATAAAATAGTTGCTCACAAAGATAATAAAAATCCAGGTTGCAGAGAACCTTTTCATCTCTTACTCTCTTCAGAGACAATTTAGGCTCTGATCGGTTTTCATTCATTTCAACCAAGCATGAAGTTGGACTGGCAGAGTTCTTAATTTACTTTACGCTGCAGAAATTTATAGAATTTAGAGCAGGGGTCCTCAAACTTTTTAAACAGGGGCCGAGTTCACTGTCCCTCAGACCATTGGAGGGCCAGACTATAGTAAAAACAAAAATTACGAACAAATCCCTATGCACACTGCATACATCTTATTTTGATGTGAAGAAACAAAACGGGAACAAATACAATATGTGGCCCGCGGGCCGTAGTTTGAGGACCACTGATTTAGAGGAAGAAATGCTACCATTTTCATGTTTTGACATCATCATTTGTATTTTCTTTTTCCCTTGAATCTCTTAGTGAGTCTAAATGGTACGGTTACCATATGAGTGGATTTATTCTTTCTGCCCTGTGACCAGGAGAAAAGCCAGATGACTGACTCCTGATGGGGCTGGGCATTCTCATGGCCTCTGAACAAAATGATTATATGGAATCATAAATAGATACATCCTTGCATATTTTTGGGGGGTTTTCTCCCAGTGTCCTGGATGTTCTCAGTCAACCAGGCCCACATTTCAGTGCAAGACTCTGAGGATATGGAGTAATTTGGGCCTATAGTGTAGGGTCTCCTTCAGCATCCTTTGGGTACTAAGGTGCCTCTAGGGCTGTACCCAGCAGTGCTCAGGGGTCATTATGGTATCTGTGATTGACATTCACTGCTTGCTGAGTGCAAGGCATGTGCCTTAGCCCCTATATTATCCATTTGGCCCCTCTTGGGTTTTTTGGTTGTTGTATGTTTGTTTTGGAGCCATTCCTGCAGATTCAGGACTGACTCCTATTTCTGTGCTCAGGATTGACTCCTGGCAGTGCTCAGGGGACAGTATATGGTGCCAGGGATTGAAACCAGGTCAGCCATACGCAAAGCAAAGTGCTCCACCACTGTACTTTGGCTCTTAGATGTTTTTTTTTTTTTAAACAGTGTAATAAGACTACACATATTAAGGTAAAAAGCTTTTATTTTTTCCCATTCTAATTTTTCCCTATGAAAAATATTTTCATTAATAAAGCAGAAAAACCCCAACAAGTTAAAAACGTTTTGTTGTGAAAGGACTTCTAATGATTGGTGCCTTTTACTTTAAGTAGAGTAACAGACTAAAAATAGTTAAGTGTCAGCTGTTGGATGATGTTATTAAGAATGGTGGCGAGCTTTGTTCAATTTCTGAAGCTTTAATTCTAAATCAGAAAGTTCCTTAAAGGAACACAGCATTCAAGGATTTCTTCTAAATCAGTCATCGAAGCTACTGATTTTTGGTGCTGAATAATAGCACTAACAACAATAATAAGTTTTGGGGGACACACACCCAGTAACGCTCAGAGTTTACTCTTGGCTTTATGCTCAGGAGAAATAACTCCTGACTTAAGAGACCATATGGGATGCTGGGCATTGAACCCAGGTCTGTCCTGGGTCAGCCATGTACAAGGAAAATGCCCTACCTCTGTGTTATCGCTCTGACCAACAACAGTAATTTTTACTGTAATTAGCCAGGATCGAGAAAGCTTGTGTTCCCGCAAATGTAGGGGGCTTAAGAATCACATGCAGCCCAGTACCTCGTTCTAGTTCTCATGGGTGGCATTTGCCTTTCACCTGTCCTGGCCTTATAGGGCTCTTGGTTGCTTTTCTGTATTAACACTTTGCTGGAGGAAAACTGCTCTGGAGGATCCAAGCAGCGAGTGGATGCTCAGTCTTGAGTGGACTTTTATTTGTTCAATGATTGGTCAGAAATAACCAGAAGGCTCCACTGAGCCCCCAAAAGTCTAGGTAGTAGGGGACTCTGCCAGGATCCTGGAACAGTAGAGAGAGCATCAGAGAAGACCATGAGTAGATAACCCTGGTGTCCTTCATGGACATGTTCAGAGGCATTGAGTAGAAAACTAAAGAATACTGTGGTGGAGAGTGGGGGAGTTGTTTGGACCATCCCCGGTGGTTTTTGTGGGGCATTCCTGACTCTGTGCTCAAGGATCACTCTTGGCTTTGCTGGGGGTGGGGGTGGGGAAGTATATGTGGTGTTGGGGATTCAAACCTGGGTTGGCTGCATGCAAGGCAAGCTCCTTGCCACTTGGACTATGTCTCTGGATCCAAAGAATGACTTTTGATGATAGTGCTTTGAACTTGACTGTCATTGTTTGCACTCAATAAAAATGGCAGTTCTGGTAGGCTGCTTACTCTCCATGTGAGGTAGAAGACTTCCATACTGTACTTTTCCACCCTCAGCCTGTTTTGGATTATTTCATGTGTGACTCTGATTCATACTCATTCATCTGGAGTTGGAGGTATAGCACATGGGATGATTTTTCAGGTATTGTGTTCTGTTGCACCAAAAATCACACAACCTAACCCCATGAAAAAACGTAATG
>PVKC010024768.1:0-16951 GCA_004027635.1 Crocidura indochinensis | reverse complement strand
TAGAGAGATAGTACAGCAGGCAGGATAATTGCCTTGCATGCACCTGACCTTGGTTCCATCCCCTCATCACAAAGCATCCCTTGAGCCTTACCAGTAGTGATCTTTGAGCACAGAGCCACCCTAATAATCCTGGACAAATTATTTGTTTCCTACTTTTCCCCTAAGGTGGAGATAATAGCATCTGCCCTGCTTCTGCATGATATCTTACTTAGAAAATACAAAAGGTTAAAGTAATTTTATCTCAGGAGTTTTAAAGAATAAGGAATAATTACATAAAAGGCAGCATTGTTATTGTTTAACAGAATAAAGGGTCTTTCTAGCTGTTGATTTTAGCTGTGTTATTGTTTCAGAATAAGTTGTTTTGTTTTTAAAGAAGATTCTAATTTCCTGTCTTGGATCATTGACACTATCAATGGTATCTTGGGAAGATATCAGTTGAGCTCAATTATGTAGTCCTGCTTTAATTCTAGAGTTGGTTGGAAATTAAATCATATGCAGTAACTGACATCATATGAGTCTTTATGCTTTTTATTTCCCCATAAATCTATGTTATTTATAGCTTTATGTAGACACTAGTAATAAACTAGATAATACGTGGGTCAACAGTTTATAAGACCAGCTCTATGGCATTTTTCCTTTTCTATAGAGTTTAGATATGTAGTATGTATTACAGAAAGATTATTTTTGTATGTTTGAAACTTTTTATTATAGAGATAAATAATAAAGTTGGTTGACCAGTGTTTTTAAGGGTCAAAACAGTTTTAATTGAGTAAACATAAACATAAACAGGAGATACTTTATAGCAATACTGATGTGATGATGCTTGTAATATCTAAATAGAAATTAGATGTGCTGAATTTTGGTAATATAGAAGGAATGTTCTAGACACAGACTTCTAGAGCACCTCTTTAGCATAACTAACTACTGATTTGTACCTATTATTAACAGTAACTTAACAACAATAACAACTTAGTAATAGTAGCTTCATAACAGCCTGAGTTCTGAGTAAATATTACTAAGATACTATTTGCCTGCTAACTTAGCAATCAGGAAGGATCTTTATTTTGTAATAATGACCAAGTCATCTGGGAGTATATATATAAGTTTATTAAGCACCTTCTGTATGCCTTGCCGTAGTTTCCTTTACATGATGTGTGTATCTGTGTTTATACTTTGTGTTTATAACAACATTGGCATCTATGTTTATAACTAAATTAATTTTAATTAATAAGTCAGTGAAAGCATAATGTGCATTTTATATTTTGATAAATTTTCTCAGTGCTAAATATAAGCCATTAACATTGTCAGGTGTGGCTTCAAAGACAAAAGGCAAAAATCAAACATCCACCCACAGTCGATTGTATGACTGCATAAAATATTTAAATATCATTGAATAACAACAACAACAACAACAACAAAATAATCAAGTTTAAACAAAGTTGACAAACAATAGATAGGGTGGAAGTATCTGCTACCCAGACTCCTTTAAAGGGATTTATCCTCCAAACCTCCTTCTGAGACAAAGGCACCTATATATGCACCAAGAAGGCTCAATCTGGGACCAAAGAAATAGTACAGAGGTAAGTGTTTGACTTTCATATAGCTGACCTAGCTTTTAGTCCAGGCACCCCATTTGGTCCCTCAGCCCACCATAAGTTATTCTTGAGTGCAAAGCCAGGAGTGACTCTTGAGCATTGCCAGAGGTAATCTTTGAGCATTGCCAGCAAAAATAAAAAGGGAAGGGGAAACCGCTCAACTCAAAACTGTCTCCAACAGTTGTTTCTAAAGGAACAAAAACAGGGCAAGAGCAGTGGCACGGAGCGGTAAGACATCCTCCTTGCCAGCACTAACCTAGGACAGATCACGGTTCGATCCCCCAGGGTCCCATATGGTCCCCCAAGCCAGGAGCGATTTCTGAGCACATAGCCAGGAGTAATCAATCCCTAAGTGTCACGAGTTGTGGCCCAGGAAAAACAAAAACAAAAGCAAAGTAATAAAATAAAGGACCAAAAACCTTCTTACTTTCAGTCACCTCTCTGCCTCACTCTCTTAGGATATTTACAAACCCCGTCGGAAATACAAGCGCCAGCAAGGAGCCGAGGAGCTGCTTGATGAAGAATCCCGAGTCCATGCCACGCTTTTAGAATATGGCAGGTAATGAAAGAAAGATACTCTCAAGTATCTGTTGTATAAAAACAGAAAAGGAAAACAATTGGGATTCCTTTAGTTCTGACCTGATCAAGCTATTTGTGGACTGAGCTTCCCAGCAGCAGCCGCCACTTCTTTCCCTTCCTTGTGGGTAGTGATCCCTTTAAAGTCCCTCTCTAGAAATTGTAACAAAGTCCTGACTCCAGTTTTTACTCAGAAGCACGTAAGAGGGACTGGAGCAATAATACAGAAAGTAGGGTGCTTGCTTTGCACCTGGCTAACATGGGTCCAATCCTGGCACCCCGTGCAGTCCCCTGAGGCAGCCAGAAGTGATCCTTGAGTGTAGAGCCAGAAGTAACCCTGAGCAGCAGTGTGTGGCCCCCAAACCAAAAATAAACAATAGCAATAAAAACAAGCAAGAAAATACTTTTTCTCATTGGCTGTTTTGGTTATTAACTGTCTTTTATGTCCTGCATTTTCTACTTAGGGTAACTGGTTCCTTGATGTGAGTAAGTCTCCTGGTTCTTCCTCCCTTTGTGCTGGGAGTGTTTGCTGTTTGCTCTTCTCACTCTCAACTAATAGCCTTGCTACTGCCATCTCCCCAGAGCAGTTTCCTCATGGCATTCCCTCTCTAGATATTAGAGAGAACGAAAAGGAAATTAGGCTTATTTAGCTCATTATTGGCCCTTTCTTCCTAAGAGTGAAAGCATAACCTGTCGTACTCAAAGGTCATTGTTAATTTTGGCCTTCAGCTGGTGTCATGACCACCTGTAGCTGCTGCTGTGAATTAAATAATTCTTCTGAGTCAAGAACCACCCAACAGCTGTAAAGCTTATAGGGCTCAGTATAAAATAAAAGCTTTTAGGCCCTTTAGTAAGAACTAGTAAATAATGATAAATTAGAGTTTCAAGAGAGCAACAACATCCAAGTATGAGGATCTTCTGAGCATGAAGCCCTGAATAACTGTGCAGGTTGCATGTACTAGACAAAGCAATGGGTTCTTTTGAGTGGATCCCCAGCTGAAAGTGAGGGCGGGGGAGGCTACTGTAGTGGAGACACTGCACTGTTCTGAGTGAGGTGGGCACTGAACAGCCCCTCCATGGCATCAACTATGGCCTGAAGTAGGCCACATCCCCTTAGGAGAAGATTGTAAGATTTGTCGTTTTATAGTGCCCATGTCTTTCTTTGTCCTTTATGTACAAACTCACACATTTCTGAAAGTGAGAGGCAATCAGTGATTTAATAAGTATCTCCCTTTCTGAGACCAGGGTCTAAAACATTTCAGTATTTTTGTTTGGAAAGTCTCAGTTCGGGGACCAGAATAGTAGTATAGCAGGTAGGACACTTGCCTTGCATATAAATCACCCAGGTTTGATTTTTTTGCATTCTATATGGTCCCTGAGCACTGCCAGAATGATCCCTAAACACAAAAGCCAGGAGAAAGTCCTTAGTACAACTGAGTGTGCCTTTTCCTTTTCCACTCCTCTGTGATGCCAAAAAAAAAAAAAAAAAGGAAAAGAAAAGAAATTCTGAGTTTGGAATTGGCTGTTTTGCCTGAGTCATATATAATCATATTAATCAGAATGGTGGGTGCTTTTTTTTTTTTTTCAAGAGGGACCAGTTTGAGGGGGACTGGTTAGAGGGAGCTTTTCCCCACAGTAATCTGGACTGGGTAGTGCAGGCACCCTCTGCAATCAGGACACTGGCTGGTGGTCTATGTGAATTGGGAGGTAGGGCCTTCCAGGATGCCTCTATGACAACTACTGGCCCCAGAAACAGGTCACTACTATAGTGATCCCTCTGGCACATTGAATCCTTTATTTCTTCCTCCCTCCTTATATCACTGCTGCACACACAGAATTGTAGTGCTTGCCTGTGGCTAGTGAGACATAATTGGCATTTAGCACCCAAGATGCAAGGAGAAGGGTTTGGTTAGGTGATTTGTGTGGTTGGGTTGGGTTGGGTTGGGTTTCTATGTTCTGTTCGGGGAAGATAAAATTAGTACTGACTAATCTTTTTCTCAGAATCTGCCTGAAAGTACTTCACTGCATTTCTGTGGATCCTCATATTTTAAGCTCCCTCTGCTGGGCTCTTCTCCTATAGCTTTGTATTCGATGAATAAGCATGTGTGACAGTAGTGATTTTTCTGTGTGTGTGTGTGTGTGTGTGTGTGTTTGTGTGTGTCTGTGTTTGTTTATTTGTTTGTTTTGCATCTCCATGTATATGTACCATCTGCAAGGTCAGTTGGTACTTTGGCTTCTATATTTCTACATTTTCTCCCACTTACATTTCAGTTTACTTATTTCACTTAATTTATATAGATGATGTGAGAAAGTAACTTCAGTGCTCTCTAGGAGGAGGGCACAGATATACAAACAAACAGTTGGGCATGCTTGTTTTCTGGGAAGTGGGGAGGAAACATGTTCAAATGCAGGAATGGATGGGTCAGTACTGGGGGTTGGAGTAGGGACAGGTGCTTTGGAATCCAGCCCTGTTACTGAGGAGGAAACACCCAATGTACACAAAGCTCTCTGTAGGCAGTAATTAAGAGAGGGAAATTTGGGGGCCGGGCGGTGGCGCTGGAGATAAGGTGCCTGCGCTAACCTAGGATGGACCGTGGTTCGATCACCCGGTTCCCCATATGGTCCCCCGTGCCTGCCAGGAGCGACTTCTGAGCGAATAGCCAGGAGTAACCCCTGAGCGTCACCGGGTGTGGCCCAAAAACCAAAAAAAAAAGAAAAAAAAAAGAGAGAGGGAAATGTAAGGAGTATGGCTGTAGGTGAGTGCAAAGAAAAGTCCTGTTACCTCTTAGGTGGGTAAGGCTTGCCATTCCTCAGTACAGATCAGACATGTGGAAAGGTGGTTAAAGAATAGGGAAAAGAGTGAAGGAGGAGTATGACTGGAGGTAAGAGAACAGGTTTAAGGCAGCTTACTCATCCAGTAACTGAGATACATACCAGCTTTACTTTTTCATCATTTTCTTATTTTCTGGTTGCATTTACATTGAAACAATTTAAAAATAACTGAGGTTGGCTGTTTGGCTTTATGTTCAAGATTGATTGGTTTTAGAGTTGCTGTCTTTGCTTTAAAAAAATAAAAGTGCTGATAATAATTAGAACCTCAAAGAAGAACTGATTTAAACTAAAGCCCATTTGTGGATTACTTTGAATTTAAGATTTCTTGAAGTGAGTGCCTATTATTGGCATTACACTTGAATTATGTTTGAACATTCAACAATGGGCTAGATATGAGAAGCCATATATGCTCCCTAGGGAGCATGCTTAGCTTGAGTAAACACTTTCTCATATGTTTATATAGACATTTTTTAAGGCTTTTAGCTTAAACTGTGGGTGTGAAATGCAGTTCCCGATTCAGAGTAATGATGTCATTTAAAGAAGATGTTGCATTCTGCATTATCTGAGATTCTATTAACAGTGTTTATATGGTAAATAGATTGGCTTTTGATTAAAAGGCAGTGGAATATAATTATGTCCTAGGCATTTGAAACATTTCTCTACTCAGCTAGCAGGCAGCATTCCTCTAGGTACTTTTTATGTCAAAATCCAGCCAAAATATATTAGACCAAATATGTGTGATTTTGGAATAGTAATTGAACTTCTGTTTTCTTAATTTCTGGCTGCAGGAGATATGGATTTAGCCGCCAGAGCAAAACTGAGGCGGTAAGTAAAACATTGGTAATGGAGGGGGAAAGTAAGAGGTGTGTCTGTCCCCTTCACCTCTTCTTGGCACCGAACAGACTGGGTAGAAGGAGCAGCATGCTGTGCAGTGCTCAGGGTTGTTGACTCTAGCCTCGAGAGCCAGGACAACATCATGTGTACAGTGCCACAGAGCCTCATCACATGGCCAGAAGTGTAGGGTAATTGAAAGGTCTGCTGCCGGGCTACAATAACTCTGAAGATGTGAAATTAAAGTTTATTCTGAGGGCCTGGAATATGCCTCATCTGATGAGAGACCCTAGTCATGTGCGAGCAAGACTGATATAGAGCACAGTCTTAAATTACAGGCCTACTCTTTTCAGCCTTGTGAGGATCAAAGTGGTGGTCGTGGATAGGGAGTTCTGACTTCGCAGAGGAGTCTCAGTGAATATTTAATGCTAATTTGTTCATCAAGTTTATAATAATTTATATCTATTATTGATCCATGGTTTAAAACAGCAGGAAATCCTGGTGTGTCAAACCTTTGTCATGTTCCTAGTCCTTTATTTAGGACCCTTCCTCGCTCATGTTTTTTTTTCCTTAGCTTTTCTGAAAAGTTCTCTGAGTTAGGTCCTTATTTCTGTTTTTCAAATCAGAAAGCTGAGGCTCAAAGAGGCTTGATGATTTTTCTGAGATCACATAGCTCCAAGGTGCTTAATAAGAAACTGAACTGGGATGCATATGACATCAAAGCCCATGCACTTAGCCTCTGCCTTTTGAATAATACAGAACCAATGCAGAGGGAAGTCTTTCTGCTTCTGAAGTCTTCTGGCTTGGGACCCATATTTTCAGCCCTTTAACTTTCCACTGCAGGTCATTTCCTATTATCTCAGCAGTCCCAGGAGTTAGGTGGGCATGAAAGCGTCCGTCTCTTGCTGAAGAGATACTGCCAGTGAATAAGGTGTTTTCCTGACATGTGATTGACCCAAGTTTTATCCCTAGCACCACAAATGGACCCCAAGCACTGCTGGAGTGACCCCTGAGCAGAAAGCCAGGATTAAACCATCAGCACTGCCAGAAATATATGGCTCCAAATTTAAAAACAAACCAAAACAAGTACCCCCCTCAATCTCAATCTCAGTCTCAATCTCAAAGCTCTGGTTCACTGCTGCCACAATTGTCAGGAAGAAAAGTGTAGAGCTTTACACTTGGAAGCCAGAAACTTCTCTGCCAAATAACAGGACCTGAGATTAGAGTTCAGGAAATGTCCAAACCTGAGAGAGGTTTACCACTGTGGTAAAGAGGAAAGGGCTCTTAGTAAACCTTTGCTTCTTTAGACTCCTTTGGCATTCTTGCAAGGGATAGTAAATCTCAGCTTTGGTGGCCCTAACATGTAACACTTGGTTTGGCAAGAAGTGAGGCAGGATCAGTACTTTACTGTGCACCAGCTAGTTGTACTGAGGATGTACTGGGGATACAGGGAACAGAGGAGGTATTTTAAAAATGAAGTTTGCCAAGCCAGTGGCCTTTGAAGTAGAAGGGCAGAGATTTGTGTTCTGAGCAGCTCTGGCTGGCGTATAGAGAAGCTGCTACTTTTTGAGCTGATCGTTCACAGTGATAGGTCTAGAAGCATTCAGAAAAAATAAGAAACAATCCAAAATAAATGAATAAATGAACAAGTAAAGAAATTAAAATAAGACCAGAGATATGACTCATTTACTAGAGCATATCTAGCCCATGTTGAGGCCTTGAGTTCAATCTCTGGTACCACGTAGCCCTCAGATAGAACCAGTTGTAGCTCTAGAGGCCCCCAGCATCTCTGGACCAGCTTATGGAACTGTATCCAGGGAGTTCCAGCCCTCATCCCTTTACTGTTTTTTAATTAAAAGGTTTTAACTAGGGGCTGGAGTGGTGGCGTGAACAGTAGGGCATCTTTTGCCTTGCAGGCGCTAGTCGAGGATTGATCGCAGTTCAATATCCCAGCATCCCATATGGTTCCCCAAGCCAGGAGCGATTTCTGAGCACATAGTCAAGAGTAACCATTGAGCATCAGCAGGTATGGCCCAAAACAAACAAAAAAAGATTTTAACTAAAAAAATTGTGTGTTTTTTATATAATGCTAACTTGTCATTGGACTTGGACTAGGAATATAACTCCAAGCACTATAGTCAGGCCACATCATTCTCCAAGCACTGCTGTCAAAAAATCTCCAAGCAAGAGCTAATAGGTGTGTCTCCAAACACCACACACACACACACACACACACACACACACACACACTCTCTCTCTCTCTCTCTCTCTCTCTCTCTCTCTCTCTCTCTCTCACTCACTCACTCTCTCACACCTATTAACTCACACCTTTTAACTCTTGTTAAAAGTATAGTCCTGCATTTTGAGATTTTTATAAAAGTAACCTTTATTTTCATTCCCACCCCAATATTATTTGTTTATTTGTGGGTACATAACTGATGGTTCTCTGGGCTTACTCCTGGCTTGGTGCTCAGGGACCATTCCTGATTGTGCTCAAGGAATAATATGTAAGCATCAGGGATTCAAACCAGGCTTAACTATGCAAGGCAATAATATGCTGTTGTTAGCTCTTTCTCTTTCTCTCTTCCTCTCTCTCTTTCTCTCTCTCTCAACCCCCATTTTTTTGAATGGGACATCATTTTTGGGGCTCTCCAGCTTTTCCTCCCTGTTCAGATTACCCATTACTATCTTCCCAGAAAGACTTCTTTTTTTTTTTTCAAAACTCAGTAGCCATGTTGTTGCCAAAAAGAGTTTTCTTTTTCTTTCAGTATATTTTATTTTATTTTTAATTAATATCTTTATTTAAACACTTTGATTACAGACATGATTGTGGTTGAGTTTCAGTCATGTAAAGAACACCCCCTTTCACCAGTGCAACATTGTTGATGAGAAAGACTTCTTGATGCCCAGCCTCCCTCTGCTTTCTGATGATAGCTGTCATTAATAGATGCCCACCAAGATGGGGAGCTTTTCCTCTAAAGCTCTCACACCCTTTTCCTCTCCTTCATTGAGTGAGTTTGGGCATTAGATTAAACTGAAGTGCCTTAGTGTACACCTTCTCCAACACAGGGCCAACTTTGTGGCCAAAGGAAAAATGTAAAGGATTAAAAATGATTGAGCATGTAGTAACCATCTAGTAAGGATCTTTAGTATTAGCAATATTAGCTCATTGGCAAGAAATTGGTGCATATTCTACAGTCATTTTCTCCAAAGCAAAATATTTTCTGATTTTGAGTAAGTGATATGGCATTCATAATTTGAATTCAGATAGTAGGAATGTGCTGTATCAGATACTTCTAATTCTGTTTTTATTCATGATGCAGTACACACACATACAATTTTCACAGAGCACTATTTAACCTTTTCCGAATGTGTGAAGAAAACAAATTGGTCCTTGTTTGTAATGTTTATTTATTTATAAGCTCATCTCAACTGGTACTTTGAAAAGACATGCCTTTAACCAGTTACCTGCCCTTGAAGATGTTTGAATAGGGAGAAGACTCTATCAAGTTGAAAGTTAAATCTCACAAATATGTCAGAACTGATACAGATTACATCAATAAGCTATTTAGACTGGTACTTTGCAGGGCCAGAAATTCAGTTCACTTGGTCTCTTTTTTACACAGGCTCATACGTCTTAGCAGTAGTATTCTTGTTCTTCTGACTCTTCCACTCCTATGTTCAGCTGTTTTTGGCATCTTTTCTTCCAGGCTGAGGACAAGAAAACATCACTAGCCACAGTTACAGAAAAAGCTGATGCCCAGGATGAAGATGAGCTTCAAGCTGCTGAAGAAGTATGTGACCATGGCAGTTCCTTATGTTATTCTCTTTCCTTCATTTGAATAACAATTTTACCTCTATCTCAGCTTTCCAAAATAGCCCACAGCTTCCACTGACAATTGCTGTTAAATGACCTCTCATACCCTTCCCAGTTTCCTTTTGTCATCTCCCATGAGATTCACTGTCAAAGAACATTCAGTAAGACAAAGATTCCACAAAGACTCATTCGGACATGTTCACCATATCTGCTCACCATTCCTTCTCCTTGTTCCTTTTCTAGCAACGTATTCAATCATTGATGACCAAGATGACTGCCATGGCAAGTGAGGAGGTGAGGTGGAAGTAATAGAAAGGATGGGGTAATATAAAGAGAGAGACCTAGAACCACCATTTTCTGCTCTGGAAGCTCCTCCCAGAGGGACTATAGGCTGCAGAGCACTTGGTACTTCATTCTCTTGGAATTTTTTTGTTTGTTTTTGTTTTTGTTTTTTTGATAGGGCATTTTCATATGCTGCCATCCATGAGAGTCCCTTGTAGGGAAAATTGGCAGGGACCAATGGAGTAGGATATTCACTCTGGGTCAGCCTTGTAGAACTTTGTGAAACAGTCATGTCCTAGCTTCTCCAGAATCACCAATTATACCCATCCCAGAAGTCCTGGTCTTCTGTCTTCCTAGGAACTTTCTAGGTCAAAATTAAAATGTCAAACATAGTTTTACTTTCCACAGCTCAAGACTGGTCCAAAAGGTTCAACCTAGTTAGATTGTGCCTTTTTAAAACAGAGAGACTTAAGACAGATTTTAGGGTTTGTAAAGTTCTTTTTTTCCTGTTTGTACATTTCTCCTTGAATTCTATACCTACCATGTTTCCCATCAGTATCGTGGCTATAAGAAAGAGAAGCATTGTGGTAGATATAAAAGTTGAAAAAGGAAATTCCAGGGGCTGGAGATATAGAACTGTTGTGGATAGAGCATTTGTCTTGCACGTGGCTGACCCAGATTTGATCGCCACATACCATATGGTCCCGCAAACTCCCCAGGAGTGATTTCTGAATGCAGAGCCAGGAGTACCTGGCCATTGTTGGGTATGGCCCAAAAACCAAAAAAGAAAAAGGAATTTCCACCAGTATTCACAATATGAACAGAGCCCCAGAAGTTCAGAGTTCAGAAGTAATTTAAATTTAGCCAAGACTTATTTCCTTCTTTTCTTGTCAGTAAATATCTGAGCCAGAGCCCAGTTAAGCCCCCAATTGGATGAAGATAGTGGTCTGTTTGGCTGTAATGCCCAATGTTTAGGGCTGAGTGCCTCTCTTTTCTGTGATTGCAGGGTCGACTCACAGCCAGCTCCGTGGGCCAGATCGTGGAACTCTGTACCCCTCAGATTAAGCAGATTGTGTCTGAGTATGCAGAGAAGGTAGGTGGGGGTCCAGCTGGAGTCTATACTGCAGGCATTGCCCCTAGATTTGTTTACTCTCCCTCCCTACACAGTAATGGAGTCAGGTTGTCATGTATTTGCCATATTGGTCAGACACATCTGCCAAGCTTTGCCCTGCTCTGCTTTCAACATTTACCCATTAGCTACATTAATTTTTTCTGTGGTGTCTATTTTTCTATAAATATAAAGAGAAGATCTGTCTCTCAGCAATTATTGAATATGATGAATTAATGCCTGAGGTATAGCACAGGCATTTTTCCTTTTCTACTGGACTTCTTATAAGTATGTGCCCTATTCAGTGATTGGGTTGAAGAATGGAGCTTTACCACCTAGGAGATGAACCCCATAACTCAACCAAACCCAAGGCAAAATTTTTTGTTCTACTTTATTAAACGAGTATAGAGTGAGCAAAAACCCAAAAGTCATATTTCAGTGTTATTTTTTTTCCATCCTCAGAATAGGTAGCAGGACCTTGAATATTTCAGGGAGACAGTGATTAATCATTTTGCACATAACTGATTCTCATCTGGCTGAGACAGAGTATCAGTGAAGCCAGATTTACAGAGCCTTCTTTCACTTTTTTTCTCCCCCAGCCACACTGTTTGTCCCCCTGAAATGTTGACATCTGTTGCAACAGCCAGCTTTGCTTATCCTATCTCTGAAGCTTTAATGACGTTAACACTGCTTTAGCCTTTTATGCCATGGTTTTCTGTTTGATTTTTCTCTTTTCTTAACTTTTTTTGGGGGCGGAGAAAGTGTTCTGAAGTTCAGGAATTACTCCTGGTCTTCGATCATTCTAGGCAGGGCTAAAGGTAGTATGTGTGGTGCCAGGGATCAAACCCAGGTTGACTTTGCACAGGTAAGCATCCCACCCCAGTGTAGCATCATTCCAGCCCTGCTTCTGAGATTCTTGAATATGCACAATTTTGAGAAGAAATGTCATCCATAATTGTGGGTTATAATCTTGTGTAAACATAGCTGGTACTTACCTTCTGCCAAATGTCAGCAGCTGCTAGGAGCTGTTGCAGTGCTTGTAAGGAAGGGCAAGCATTTGTGTATGAGCATCCTGTGGTTGCTCACAACTTTTTCTTCCCAAGTATTTGGGCCTTAGAGTCGAAAGATTCCCTCTTTCTTACAGTTAACTATATTTTTGAAGTTTCTTTCTAAGTAAGTCTCTAATCCTTTTCTCACCCTTGTATTTAAGTCCTCAAGTGTACTCAAGTAGCTGCAATCAGGCTTTCATTACCCTAAACTGCTATCTACTCACATTTTATTCTGCTAGAAAAGGGTAAAATTAGAAATAGTTTTAGCAGTCTCTTTTCAAGAAGGTATTCTCATGAAGTATGGGAGGCCTAGAGTTTGTTGTTTGTATTTTTGGCATTGAGCAGACAATATATGAAAATTATTATTTAAATTTAAATTTTTTATTATTTATTTTACCTCCTCACATATAAATGGTAACTCTTCAGATCACTGAGAAGATTGAATACAATTCCATGATTTTTTTTATGTTGTTTGTTTCCTCTAATATGACTCATCATTATAATTTTTTACCTGTTTACTTTTTGAGTATGTTTCTCTTGAAAACCAAGATAATCTATTTTATAAATTTGTCTTTCATCACTGTAATGCAAATATCTTCTCTTTTTTTATGATTTTTCTTTATATTCCAGAATTTTGTGACATAATTGTCAGGTATTTTTATTATTATCATTATTTTCAAAAGACAGAGTGAAATAACTTGCATTTGACTTACCATTTTAGTAGTTAAGCCTAAAATTTATATCTTCAACTTCTATAGAGACCTTTGTATTGTCTAAAGTGTAGATTCATTCTGTTTTTTATTTTTACTCTATTATCTTTTTACCATTTGTCAAATAATTTCATTACCCATTTGAAGAATTGTGTTTTCTGTTTAAGTTCAGTTTTATATAAGTTCTATTATTTAGTCATGTATGATTTTATTTTGTCATTGATAATTGCTTTATTTATTGGTTTCTTATTATTTTTATCAGAATTGTCTAGCTAAAGACCACTAAGAATACACCTGTAGTTGAATTATCTGAGTTTATTGCTGCTTGTAATGGCGGAAACAGGAGGAAAGCAGAGGGCATCTCCATAAGGAGGCATTGAAAAAAGAGCTGGGACTGGAGTGATAATACAGCTTGTAGGGTGCTTGCCACATGGCTGGCCAGGGTTCTGCCCACGACACTGCATATGATCTCCTGAGCACTGCCAGGAGTAAGTCCTGAGTGTAGAGCCGGGAGTAACCCCTGAGCATAGCCAGATGTGCCCCTCTTCCAAACCAGTCACATAAATAAATAAAAGCATAGATTTAGGATTGTCTTAGGTAATTTAGGGGAAGGTTCAAGAAAGTGGGGTTTTGTTCTTTGCAGAATGCTTTAAGGAAGTACTGTTCAATAAAGAGATATCTGAATGAATCTGAATGACAAGGAGGGTGATAAAGCTGTGTACATAGATATTATAGGGGCATGTAAAGTTATTGGAATAGTGAACAGTACAGAGGTTTTTGTCCATATTTGTGCTTGACCATAGTGAGTGCATAGTTTTACATCTCTGTTCTTGATGATCTTGGAAATTGGCTAGCCCAGAACCTAGAGCAGGTGAACTCCTAGCAGCATCAACACAGTACTAATAGAAAGAATTGAGTACAAGGTGTCAGAGACAGCTTTTCTTTTATTGCTACTTATCAGCATTGTCAGAGGTAGTGACTGAAAGCCACACACATTCATTATCTCATGTTTCCTGTGGGTCACTGGTTGGGGTTCAATATATAAGGGATCTTAGTTTAATTAACTCAGCCACTACACATACATCTCATCATTTTCACTGTTCTCTGCTGCTTAGAAACTGCATACTGGCCTTGCCCACATTTCAGAGATAGTTTAAAGACCATAAGACCAAGAGTGTGAGGGACCAAGTTCATGGGGCTATCTTGGAGGGAGTTCACAATGTATGTTTCCCCTTTTTTATTGTATTACTATTAATTCAAATAAGAATATATATAGGTCATTCATCCAAAATCCATGACCGGAGACACTAATAGTGATACACATGAAAAAAAAGATATGGGACTGAGAAATACTCAAAAGGGACACCATTGGTGCTTTGTGGAAGAAAATTTAAAACACCTAACAGATTAGACTGAGACCAGAGCACATTGTTGCTTTGTTGAGAAATGGAAAAAGGACAATTTTAGAGGATGAAAATGTGAAAATGATTTTGTGACCAATGAATAAATTAGATACCCTGCAAGTGTTCGGAAAATCAAAAGGCATTTGGATATAAAAATGAAGCAAAAAACATATGTAGACTCTTCTTTCAACTTCACAAGTTCTTTTAACAGTGTAACTTGATAAATAATTTATGTGTTTCAAAGCAAGTCTCTAAGATATGTAACTCAATTTAATGTGGTTCCTGTAAAGCAGCAGGGAAGAGGAATGTGGAGAAGCTTCCAGATATATAATTCATAAGTGTTGGTTAACTTTGGGCCAAGGAGAACTATCTCCCATCTCTCTTTGTTTTCATATTTTAGCACTTGTCCCCAAATATACTGGGTGAACCATAGTGCATTTAAGTGTGATCTCTAGTTTGTCTTTGTATCTTAGCTTTCATTTTTACAAAGGAAGTATCTATTACTTTGTAGAAAACACGAAAAGGCTGAATCTAAAAATTACTTCAAATCTGTTATTCTTTTAAAGCTCAAAGGAAGGGATGGAGGTTGATCCAAAGAAAATCCAGGGGTCTTTAAATGAACATAAAAGAACTCTAGTAATTCCACTAAACAGATATATATTGTTTTTAGTACTTTAGTATTTGTGTGCCAACTAAATTATTGCTGGTCAGCATATCCTGTATTTGAGGACATTTTGTAGATTGGAGTTATAGTTGTGTGAGGGAAAATCGGGAGCATCTATCAAGTGCTGTACTTGTCCCTTATGCTTTTTATACCATTATTTTATGAACTTCCCAAACAGTTTACAGCCTTTATGTTCAGAGTCCTCTGCCTTCCTTCACCATTCTCCATACTCAAATGCACTTGAATCTCAGTTGAAAAACATGTGGGGATGGAAAAATAGTACAGCAGGTAGTGTGCTTGCCGTATACATGGTCAATCAAGGCTTGACTGCAGGCATCTCCTATGGCCCCCTTGAGCACCACAAAGGGGTGATTCCTGAGTGCAGAGCTGGGAGTATACTCTGAGCATTGTTGGGTATGGCCTATTAAAATATAAAGAGAGGGGGCCCGGGAGATAGCATGGAGGTAAGACGTTTACCTTTCATGCAAAAGGTCATCGGTTCGAATCCCGGTGCCCCATATGGTCCCCCGTGCCTGCCAGGAGCAATTTCTGAGCATGGAGCCAGGAGTAACCCCTGAGCACTGCCGGGTGTGACCCAAAAAAAACAAAAAACAAAAAAACAAAAAAAAATATAAAGAGAGAGAAACATGTGATATATCCATTTTGTAGATGAAAATGTTAGAAATGAGAGGGCTTAAGTAATTTGTCTAGTACCATCTAGCTAATAAGTTCCAGGACTGATTGGGAAACTTGTCTTCTTGACAAGGCATAGCATCTTTGGGGTGCAACAGGAGTCACTCCTTTATCGTCTTTATAGTCTGCCTTTCAGTAATACGGCCTTTTTACACTCCTCCCATCCCACTGCCTCCCATAAACTAAGTAGAAATAAGAGGTCAGGTGATATTCAGAAATATTTATAGAAATAAGCAAAAAATAAAAATAGTGTAATCCAGCTACTCTCAGTCACACCAAAACTGCCGAAAGCTGTTCATGTTTTTATGAGGGATGTGCAAGTGACATACACATACAGTAATATTTTCTTATTACTGGAAAGAACTGCATTAACATATTCTCATTGTGGGCTGAAGAAAGCACATGCCTTGCACAGGGCTGAGCCATGTCTCCAGACCCCATATATTCTTCTGTGCTCCTCATGGAGTGATCTCCATGAGTAACCAGGAGTAAGCCCTAAGCACCACTGGATGTAACCCAAAAACAAATAAATAAAAATGTTTTCATCAAACTCTGTAGAACATAGCTTTTCTAATTTAAGTGTGTCACCCCTGGGAAAGCACCTCTACCCTCTACTGCAGTAGAAATTTTAGAGAGAATGGTATGCATATTCCAGTGTGAGATATTCATTTGATACACCAGAATAGCATAAAGCTGCCCAGCTTGAATGTCACTGCTCAGGTAAGAACACAGCACTTTCAGTCCAGTACTAGGGAGCCATCATAGTCTTAATCCACCAAGGGATCTACTCTCCATCCATAGTGATGATCTGTCAGAAGGTCATGTCCACTCACCATTTTTTTGCCTCGTCTCTGTTCCAGGCTCTAGAGTGGGGCTCTACATTCTGTAATGCAACCTAAGAAAAAACAAAACAAAACAAAAAAACAGGTTTGGAGCAGAGATCACTGCAGGAAATAAACCAGACCAAGCGTGAGAGGGTGAAACACTTGTGGTCAGGGAGCTTTCCATCTTGTAAAGTGAGAGAGAGTTGCTAGCCAAAGCTGAAGTTTTTATTTAGCACCAAGACCATCCCCCAGGGTGGGTTGAGGGGGAGCAGCAAAGACAACAGAACTATCTAGAACTAGTCTGTCTAGAACTCATCCCACCTAGGTGCCTTTGGCATGTAAACAGGCAGGGAAGAGGCTGGAAGCCAGCTTTGTTTAGGTGAACAGTTGTAAACTAACAACACTATAGTGGATACATTTGAGGTTATCATGAGAACAAGCATTTGTGAAAAAAATTGTTTTTCTTTATAGATTTTGTAGATTTTGGAAACTTTCTTACTAGCAGTTAAATTCTGGCTCTTTTGCTTCTGACCTTTTGATTTTGAGGACCACTTTGGAGCATGCCCA
>PVKC010024767.1:0-16753 GCA_004027635.1 Crocidura indochinensis | reverse complement strand
CCTAGCGCCCCCCCCCCCTCCATAACTACTAGGCTCTCGCTTGAAGAACAGTTGTCAGTTGCAGGGGGTGTGCCCCAGTCGAACTGCCATTAGGTGTCATCACCCCTCA
The DNA here is from genome assembly GCA_004027635.1 of Crocidura indochinensis. Taxonomy (NCBI): domain Eukaryota; kingdom Metazoa; phylum Chordata; class Mammalia; order Eulipotyphla; family Soricidae; genus Crocidura; species Crocidura indochinensis. The sequence continues at coordinate 16,644 of PVKC010024767.1, read as the reverse complement.
AAGGTCCTCATTTTCTTAAATATATCAACAGTCCTGGCTTGTTGCCGAGGCACTGGGGGTCCCATGCTGTGCCCATGATAGAGAGCAGGTTTGCATCACTGAACTCTCTCCCCATTTCCCATCTTACTGACCTTCAGTTGTTCTCTGAGAGGTAGGAAAACAGGCAGCTACCAGGGCACCCAGGATGCTTGTACCTCACATTTGTGACTACGTACATTTCCAAGGGGGGAAATTTGGCATTATGTTAAAGTTGTGATTTTCTTTTGTGTGTTGCTTCATTTTGTTTCTTAGTTTTAGGGCCATATATGGCGGTGCTCAGGGCTTACTCCTGGCTCTGCATTCAGAATTCACTCCTGGTGGGGCTTGGGCACATATGGAGTGCCAGGGGTGGAACCTGAGTCAGCCATCTGCCAGGCAAGCACCTTCCCTGCTGTACTATCTCATTGGCCCCATTAAGTTGTGTTTTTTCTAAACTTACACAAGATGTAGAAATGTGAGTGGTCCCCTGTGATCAGTGACTGGTCCTGTGGATCAAGCACTTTTTGTTCTTGTTCTTGTTGTGTATTTCTCCCAAAACAGAAGACATGCCACATTAGAAATTCTACTTTCATTCCCAATCCATGGCTTTGGACATGTTTATTGCTATGAACAGTCAGTTGTTTCTGTGGAAGAATCTGATGGCAGCTGGGATATGTGGTTTCTGGTTCCATTCCTCCCCCGTCTCCCAACTAGAAACTCATCACCTCAGAATCTTAGCATTTAAAGGACTCCATTCCCACCTCCTAATAGGCCTTAGGCTTCTTGCTCATCTCTCAGGTCTCTTAGTCAAAAATTTTAGTTTGGATACCATCTATAGGCTGTTCGGGGTCTGTGAGTACAGGGCATGTATACTGCTGTCATCAGGACCCCCCAGAAATAGAATTACCCACCTGGGGCTGCAGCCCCCATCCGCACACCTACCCTGCCACCAGAAAACCCAGCAGCCTCTGCCTACACTCACAGTATACCTATAAGCAAAATATTAGCTCAGCTCTTCTCCCAAGTTCAAAGAAAATGATAAAGGCTGACTCTTTTTGGGGAGTCTGGGCTAAGCTGAAAACTCTGGGATCTTCTTAGAAGGGATGGGGGCAGGTATCCTTTTCTGCATGAACTACAACAGCCCAGCACCACACCCTACACCCTTCCACAGAAACAGCCCAGCTCTGAGACAACCTTATGAAACTGCCAAGCTACCAAATTTGTTTCAGATCTGTAGATTCTGGACTGCCCAGTTTCAGGCAGTTGTGTGACACTTCAAAATTTCTTAGCAGTGTCAGTTCAGTTAATACAGGAAATCTCATAGAAAGTTCCATCGAAATCTCTCAAGCTTTGGGAGCCTAAACAGGAACACAAAAGACTCAGCTAGAACCAACCACAGTCCAGTGAATTCTTAGACACTGACTTTAGTCACACTGTGGAGAGAGAGAACAATCATTTCACATGGACTCTTGTTGACTTAAGTTTTGATCATTCCGTTTGCCTTTTGTTGTAACAGACAATATGAAGTCAACTTGTTTGTGCCTTCATGGGGGCAGGCTAGGGTGGTAGGTGGGAAATTGGGGACACTGGGTGGATGGAAGGTCACATGGGTGGTGGGGTTAGTGTTGAAACATTTCATGCCTGAAATGACTGAATTAGAAACAACTTGCTAAGTCACAGTGTTATAATAATAATCATAATAAAAACAACTTAAAAATTACCTACCTCAGAGCCTGAGCAATAGAGCAGTGATAGGGCTCTTTCCTTGCACGCAGCTGACCCAGAACCAAACTGGGTTCGATCCCCAGCATCCCATATGGTCCCCTAAGCCAGGAGCAATTTCTGAGCACATAGCTAGGAGTAACCCCTGAGTGTCACTGGGTGTGGCCCAAAACCAAAGATAAAAATTACCTACCCCAAAACTTTGGGTACCAAAAACCCTATGGAAAGAAGAGCACCAACCAGGTCTTCCCTCTGCTCATACACACCATACTTTTCTGTAGAGGAGTTTCCTCTGGCCCACATGCCCTTCTTAGCATTCCAACAGCTCCCTAGACTGCTCTGTTCTCTGGGGTCTGTCCTAGGCCCCTGGAGAAGCCGTGGCTGGTGCAGGACAGAGCTCCCATTGTGTGGGCGCCCTGGCAAAAGTGAGAACCATGCATCTCCCCCACGCACTGAAGTGTCTGTCTTCTCAGCCACCTCCAACCTGTGGGGCTCATTTTTTTCTCTCCTAAGAGCTTTCCTGGCAGGGACTTAGAAACTTGGCCTTTGTTTACTTTTCCATATTTCTAGCACATTCCTGAGACTGAGGCTTAAGAACGTCAGAGACTACAGGATCTGCTTTCATCTTCCCAGTGGCGAATGTTCGCAGAAGAGACAGTTCCACCAAACAAAATGGTTCTTCTAGAAACCTTTGGGGATGCTTCATTGGGGGCAGGGGGTTAGGGGAAAGGGGAAGGGAAGGAAGGAGGGACAAGCCGGGAAATGATGAAAACAAACATTTACTTCTCTTGTCTTTGGAGCAAATGGTTTTTGTTTGTTCTTTTGTGGAGAAGCACATAGGATCCCAGTTTCCCTCCTGCCAAACCTGCCCTCTGCTCTGGCCCTGCTGACTTCACATTCCCGTTTAGGAGCAAAAGTGTTTATTCTTATTTAAAGGCCCAGGAACTCAGATTCGTCTTTTAAAAGCAAACACTTGGGGGCTGGAACATGTACTTTTACATGCAGAAGACCTGGGATTGATCCATGGTCCCCTCTCTCCTTGAGTATCAGCAAGAAACCCTAAGCACCCCCACCCGGATAAAAGGGGCAGAAACAAAACTGTCCTCCTCACAAAATCTGGGACAAAGAGGTGGGGGTACCTTTTTAATTAGGACCAGATTTCTCCAAGTCTTAACAATTCAGCCTGGTTAAAACCATTGAGTCTCAGGAACACAGAGATCCCCTCCTTTGGACCCCCTGTGTACCCCTCCTGTCCCGCCACCCCCTCTACAGAGAGGCAGGAAGTGAAAAGGAAGCTTTTATGAGTGGGGTCCCGAAGCCCTTTTGAAACACAGAAACAAACGGGCCACTCATGACCTGTGATTGTCATTGGAGATGAATCTCTGAGATCAATGCCCTGCCAGTAAATACCCCTAAATTAGAAATAACATCTCAGGGGGTTAAGTCCTTATCCCAGAATTCTCCAGCTGCTCCCACAGAACATTGTCCCCCAACAAAGTCCATTTGCAGTGAAGTTGTGAAGAGCTTCACCTAAAGCTGGATAGCATAGAGTCCACCCAGGTAGTTTCTGGACACCTTGAGCCTTGTGCTAACAGAAGCCCCAGACTGGAGATGTACCCCTTGCCCCACTGTCCCTGTGAGCCAGTCTAGTTCTGCTACCCCCCTGGGACACCCCTTCCACTCTCCCATGGGATCCCAGGCACCATCTACCACACTAGTTAGATCAAGAGCCCCTTAACAATCATGAAGTGCCCTCAAGGGATGCCACAGAAATGGGTGACACCTGGCCAGTGTGTCTCCCTCGAGGGCAAGAGCAGACATTTCAAAGCAGCTACTTCAGCTGCTACAGCGGGCATCTGGGCCTCTGCCCACCTACCTTACTCCTCCTGGAACACCCTAATTCTGAGGCAACCGCTGCTGGCTTCACCATAACATTTAGTATTAGGAGGAGGTGCCCCTATCAATCTCATGCTCTTAGTCTCTTCTCAGTGAGTCCCTGGAATGTGAAGGAAGTTCCATTCCTGGGTGGGGGTATGGCAGTGGACACAAAGTATTGCCTGGCATATGCCTTCTCCTGGGAGGGCTACAGAAATGTTGTAAGTCATTGTAGCTCAGAGCTGGAACCCTCCACCATGTCGCTCACCTCTTGGCTCAGCTTGTTTAAGTAGAAGTGTCTCATGTGCCTTTTTTATCGTCTGAAATCTTCCCGTTGAAAAGAGCAGACAGTGGTTCCTATATGGAAGTACAAATTTCGTCCATGCTGGCAACTAACACCCATTTGGCTATGTGAGTTTTGTCCAAAGGAATAACCAATCCCTCTCAGTGTCAGAGGAGCCAAAGGAACGACCTTCTAAACAATGACAAGGTCATAAAGGACATAAAGGTTAAGTGCTGGCGGATGGTCTCCGTGAAGAATAGCAGACAATTAAAAAGCTCAAAGGCTGCTGTATCTGGCCCTTGGATTCAAAGAATCCAAGTTAATTCATGCCCCTTTAATTAGAAAGTTCCATTCACTGGCATTCACTCATTATTTAAGCAAGCAGTGTGGTGGTCTGAATTTAATTACCATCCCCCCATTGTGTTTATTTGGAATGTGATTAGCCAGGATCCTGGGAGTGAATTAAAGTTCTGATGAACCCCAAAGCATCATCTCCCCTCCCCCTGCACTCACTAATGGATCTCGTGGGGCGCAGGCTCCTTTCCAGAAAGTTCTGACTCTGTGACTCGCTTACCAGAGATCAGCAGCTCCAAGGGTTAATGCGACATCCTCTCAAGCCATTTAATTGAAGGTTTTATTTTTTTCCTTTGCTCTTCATGTTCATCATCTGCGTTCTGTAATTGTGATTTTTATCTCTCTAAAGACCAGGTGGGCAAAATAATTGCTTTTAAATAGTTATAGATTAGCAAAGACTTTGGAAGTGACTTACTGGCTGGGTTCATTCATGCATCCGACCAGCCCACAAGGACTGGAGTGGGAGGAGAAATTAGGAGGTGGGAAAGATGACCGTGACCCTGAGGTTCTGGCCTTGAGGCAGCTCCAGGCCAGAACAGGAGGGCTGTGGAAGTGTGTGTGTGGGTTGGGGGTCCCAAAACAAAGCATGTATGCAACCATATCAACTCGACCATGATTATGAGTGGGGAGAGGTAGTTGATGTCTGGTAGAAGTTGAGAGATGGTGGGTCATGTCTGGTTCAAGGGGTGTGACTGGAGACCTGTATCCCCTTCTCCATGGCCCTCTACCAGTGCCAGAGTCATGAGCACATTCGAATTGGCCAGTCTACACCCAGATGAGGCTCTGTGCCAAGTGCTGCTGGATGGGTGGGGTTGTAGCAAAAAAAGAGTAAAATCATTCCATTTTTTAAAAATGTTGATTCATGGGCCAAAGAGATCGTGGAGGTAGGGCATATGCCTTGCATGCAGAAGGATGGTGACTTGAATCCCGGCATCCCATATGGTCCCCCGTGCCCGCCAGGAATGATTTCTGAACATAGAGCCAGGAGTAACCCCTGAGAGCTGCTGGGCGTGATCCCTCCAAAAGTTGATTCTGTGTTACAACATCATTTGGGGTATATGGCATGAAGTAAAAAAAAAAAAAAGATTTATTTTATTTTTATTTATTCATTGAATAAGGCGTGGGGACCGCACCTGGCTATTCTCAAGACTTATTCCTGGCTCTGCACTCAGGGATTATTCCTGGCAGTACTTGGGTGGACCCTAGTGGAGTGCTGGGCATTGAACCCACATCTGTCACATGCAAGGCAAAGACCTTTATTTCTGGACTATTTCTGTGCCCTCAGTCCACTTATAAAAGAAAATTCTAAAGCATATTTATATTGCTTACTAAGGCCCTACATGCAGCCCATCCAAGACACATACTTTGCATATCTGTACTCAGAGCCCTGAACCCCATCCCACCCTGCTCTCCCCCAAAGGCAGATGACTCCAGCTAGCAAAATCAGTGCTTTATTTGTGTTTTCCATTGTGTTTCTCCTGACAGCTGGGTGACAGATAAGCTAGAGGGAACAAAAAGATGAGGGAGAAGAGGAGAGGCCAGTAACAAAAGCTTCCAAAGGAGTAAGAAGGGGACACAAAGGAAGAAAAGGGACTGTCCTATTTGGCAAAGGAAGGAAGGACAGATACCAAGATAAGTTATTCAAAGAGGGTGCTCTGGTATGAAAAGTGGAGAAGAGAATCTCCGAATCTGCCCCTTCAGGGAAGTAACTCAAAGGACTAAGAACCTGCTTTACCTGTGGGGGTTAGTGGGTGGTGGAGAGGGGGTAATCACAGCACTGAACAGACCCCTGAGAATGCTGGGAGTGGCCCAGAAAGCTAAAAAAATGAAACAAACAGAGGGGCCGGAGAAATAGCTCAGTGGTAGGGCGTTTGCCTGGCATACAGCTAACTCAGGTTGACCTTGGTTCAATTCCCTGCATCCCATATGGTCCCCCAAGCCAGGAGCAATTTCTGAGTGCAGAGCCAGGAGTAACCCCTGAGTGTCACTGGGTGTGGCCCATCCCATCCCCCCAAAATCATCAGACAGAGATGGGACTAAAGAGACAGTACAGTGGTTAGAAAGAACACTTACCTTGTACAGAGCTAACCTGAGCTGGATCCCCTGAGCTCAATCAGGAGTGATTCTGAGTACAGAGCCAGGAGTAGCCCATGAGCATCAATGGGTACAGTCCTAAAACAAAAAAATGAGAGAGAGAGAGAGAGAGAAGGAGAGAGAGAGAAAAGGAGAGAGAGAGAAGGAGAGAGAGAAAGAGAGAGAGAACAGGATGAGTTGAACATGTGCTTTGCATACAGGAGTTCTGGTTTCAATCCCTGGCATCACATAGCATCCTGAGTATTGGTAGAAATTACACCTTAAGCACAGAACTGGAAATAATTTCTGAGCATTGCCAGGTGTGAACCAAAAAAATAAAAAAAAAACAATGCAGGCAACAGTGTGTTGCATTCTCGTATCATGAAACCGGTCCCGGTATCTGAGAGTTGGAAGCGAGCGGGCAGGAGAAAACACACAGGCTGTGGCTTTGCAACTGTGCTCTGCTACATACATGGGTCTCTTGCCCTGGTCTCTCTTTCCATATTATTTCCATATTATTTATATTTCCATACTCATTTGCACTTTGTATGCACACAGCACCCCTCTTTCACTGCGTACCTCACACCCTGCCTTCCTGTTTCTCAGCATAAAGAAACTCTTTTTCCATTTTTCCACGGTAGCCTTAACTGTAAGAGGATTGTTGTTGGAATACAGAGTAGTCCAAATGGAAAAAAAAAAAAAAGGCAAGCACACGATTCCCACAATGAAAAGAGCTTGGCAAGTACCTGGAGAGGTTCCCTTCTGGGGAATGACTGTGTTCATTCCCCAGGAGACCTGGTCAGTGGCCCTCTCCCCGAAGCCAGTGGACTCCTGCCACATAGGATCTGTGCAGTGAGTGGCTTTTTCTAACTCCCACTGCCCAGCTGGCTTTTTCAACTAGAAATCCCTCAGAACTCAGTGATTCTAACCACTGTGATGTGCCTGGTCTTTGAGCCTCTGTGTGGCCCAGAACATAAATCAATTTAAAATTATAAGTTTAGGGACTGGCGCAATGGCACAAGCAATAAGGCGTCTGTCTGCCTTGCCTGTGCTAGCCTAGGACATACTGCGATTAGATCCCCCCCAGTGTCCCATATGGTCCTCAAGCCAGGAACCATTTTTGTGTGCATAGCCAGGAGTAACCCCTGAGAGTCACTGAGTGTAGCCCAAAAAACAAACTAAAAAAGGAGTTTAAATGTTCATCTGGGGGGACCAATAAGGCATTTGCCTTGCAGGCAGTCAAACCAGGTTCAACCCATGACATCCTATATGTTCCTTCCCGAGAACCATCAGGAATACTTTCTGAATGCAGAGCCAGGAGTAATGATGGATGCTAGCATTGCAAGGTGTGGTCCTAAACAAAGCAAACAATAATAATAATAATGATAATAATAATAATAAGTTTATCTTGGGCAGTTGATGTGGCCCTGGGTTCCACCCTAGCCCGCATGTCCCCCCAGAGCCATACTCAGATGGTCACGTTTGCCCCTCTGCCAAGATGCCTTTCTTTATGTTCATTTTTAAATTGTTGTTTGTTTTTGAACACACCTGGTGATGCTCAGGGGTTACTTCTAGTTCTGTACTCAGAAATTACTCCTGGCAGTACTCAGGAGACTATGGGATGCTGGAAATCAAACCTGGATTGGCTATGTTCAAAGCAAACACTCAACTCACTGTACAGGTTAAAATATCTCCAAAGGGGCTGGAGTAATAGCACAGTGGGTAGGGCATTTGCCTTGCACCTGGCTAACCTGGGTTCCCTCTCCGGCATCTCATATGGTCATCTAAGCCTGCCAGGATTAATTTCTGAGCTCTGCTGGGTGTGGTCCAAAGATTTAGAAAAAAAGTCTTTAGTGTATGATATTTTAAGTTTTTGTTGGTACTAGGTATCAAATCTCAGGCTACATACATAAGAACCTGTGTGCTGTACAATTGACTTACATCACCTGCCCTAAGCTAATTTATGTTGTGTTTTAGGGACACACCTAACAGTACTCAAGGCTCCCTCTCAGTGGGGCTCCAGGGATCAGACATACCCTAGGCAGCAGGGAAAGTAGTTCCACAGGCAAAGCATGCACTCCAGCCCTTTGAACATCCCTTGGGCCCCCATCTCCTGATCCTTTTTCTACTTGTAATATCTTCTGGCAGGATATAGAGGGAAATAGAACCAGCTTACTTATTGCCGGCAGGCTTGTGAATTGGTTCAACCATAAATAAGGCAAGGTTTCTCAAAACAGTTCTTTATTTTCAAAAGAAAAGAGATGGACAGTGAGGTAGCACCCAAAAACGCACCTTAAAATACTGAGGCATCAGCCTTGTCCTTGCCACTATTTACAGTAGCACAGTTCCGGTCCAGCCCAAGTGTCCCAGGCCAGAAGATCAGCTCAGGAAGACAAGGTTTACAGGCACAATGGGAACCTACTCGGCTGTTCGGACAGAGGAAACCTTTTCTTTCACCACAAAGTGAGAGGGTCACGTGAAGCCAAATAAATCAGGAGAAAGACAAACACCAATGACTTCATTCATGTGTGGGGTAGAAAGAAACAGGAAGGGAACAGACAAAAGCAAACAAAAAGCGAAACCTTGATTCTCACCTCCTGGACTGAGGTGAGCAGAAAGAAAGAGTGAGAGGGCAATGGATGCTGGGTAATATGGGGAATTGGGTGTAGTTGGGAGTGGACTTTGAAGGAGTATGAATTATACCCTCAATTTAAAATTCAAAACGACTTTCTAGAGAGAATAGTCTCTTAACCCCAGAGAGAGCTTTACATTTAGGAAATAAACGTGGGTATACAGGGCTGACCTACTGGAACAACGGTTTTGCAGGTCAGCACCGTTTCGAAGGGGGTCTCTGCTAATCTACCAAGGTAACAATTAGCTCCCCCCAATATTTGAGATGGAGAAAAGATACGTTTTCTTCATGGATCAGTTCTGACTTGATGACCTGGGAGAAGTCCTGACATGTATCTTTCTCATTGGAAGGGAAGTGACGTCATTGGGTGGGATTGTTAGAGTGGGCACAGCTGCGTGGGAGGTGATTTGAAAACAGAAGCAACTGGGAGAGGGGACATTACTTAAAGGATGAGAATTTAGAGGCTGGAGAGAGAGGGCAGTGGGCTCCATCTCTGGCTATGCAAGCACTGCCAGATGTATGGGTGTGACCAAAGAGGGAGTTGTATCTACCCACCTAGTTCCTGGATGTCAACCCCAATTGGGTGGCAAGTAGGACCCAGGATGGATGTAAGTGTTTAATGGTGCTCTACAGAGGTTGGCACATCTGGATCCAGGCCACCTGGGGGCAGGGTATGATGGACCTGGGAAGTAGGACAGATCCTCATCCTTTCTCTGTTTGGAGATAGGAGATGGTTTTTATACTCTGTCTTCCCTCCATTTGTCTTCCTCTATCCACCCATTCTATATCTATATATTGTCTTTCATCTATCCATCCCCTATTCATCTTCCATCCATCTACCCATCCATTCTCCATCTATCTGTCCTTTATACATCCATCCATCCATCTACCCATTCATTCATCTATCCTTTACCCATCCACTCTCCATCTATCCATCATATATTTTATCCTCATCATCCTTCTTCCCTCATCCATCTATCCATTCCTTATCCATCTTCCATCCATCTAGTCATCCATCCTCCATTTAAATCTTTCTTCCATCCACTTATCCATCCTTCCAACTATTCTCCACCCATCCATTCTCCATCTACCTATCCTTCCTCCATCTTTCCATCATCTATTTGATCCTCTTCATTCTTTCTTCATCCATCTATCTATCCCCTATACATCCTCCATTCACCTATCCATCCATCTTCCATCTACCTGTCTATTACATCTACCCATCCATCTACCCATCTATTCTCCATCCATTCATTCATCCTCCATCATCCAATATCATCTCTTATTCATGTATTCATCTATCCCCCCTCCACACACTCATCTACTCATCATCCTTCCACCTACTGTCCAGCCATTTGTAGACCACAATCCCAGCTTCTTCAATGCTCTTGGCAACTGGAAGATGCTCATCTAAGACAGGAGCCCAGATCACAAGCTGGGCTGCCCAGACAGCTGTGGAATCATTGTCTCCAAGTTCCTGAAAAAGCTTTTCTCAACTTGAGTGAGGCCAAAGAAGTTTGACTTTGAGCTTAACAGCACCCTTTCTAGTAGGGAGTGTACACCCCCAGTGGTGATCATGGCATACTCCTGTGCTCAGGGATCACTCCTGGAGGGGCCACATGTGGTACTTGAGTTGGAACCTGAGGCAAGGCACTGTCCTACCCACTGTGTTACCTCTCTGGCCTGCCAGTGTTTAAAATTCTGAGGATCATTCGTGCATTAGTTCAGACTCTCTTGCCCATACCTAAAAACCCTGTTTTTCTCTCCAATTACTCAGCACGTGTTGGTTTGCTTCCTTGTGCATTGAAATCTGTGTCTGTGGAACCTTCCAGATTCACACTGAGCCTGTGATGAGAGCCAGCCTGCATGTCCCCTCTGTCCTTTCATAGTAGTACATGGGCCACCAGCCTGAAGCGGCTGGTTCTGAGAGCAAGGCCACTGGGAGGAAGGGACCTAAGACTCCATTTGGCATGTTTGGAGCTGTGTTCCCGATAATATAGTAGCCTGAGACTGTTATCCTCTGCAAATACAGGCACACCCAGAACATTCCAGAGGGAAAAGAAAGAATAGGGACTGGAGGGCTGCAGAGGAAATGAGACAAGTGCCAGTATTGGGGAGCCAACAGGGCCAGTGACAGATGAACCAGGGGTAAGAAACAGTTGACTTTTCCAAGAACCCATGTAAGGGCAGCCCAGTCTTGAAACATTTGCTGACTTGAACTGTTGCTGAGGTGAGTATCACTGTTGGCACAGCGAGTGGATTCAAGACTGTGCCATCATCTTTGGTCCCGGTGGTGTCATGTCTCCCTGCCACCTTGGCCAAGGACTTGAAGTCCAGTAAACCTGCGTGTAAAATCTGGATGCAGCAGCCAGGCCACCTAGGGTGGGTGCCTTCCTGTCCAGTTCCTTCCTTGGCCCATCCTACCCTGTTTCCCTGAAAATAAGACTGTCTCATTAATTTTTGTACCCGAAGATGCACTGTCTTATGTTCAGGGATTGTCTTATTTTTTATGAAGAATACAGTACACATTTATCATTACATGAAGGAAAGGAAATTTGTTACCTGTATACAGTATGATTGTACAGTAGTTGTCAACACAAACCAGACAAACTGTGAATCTTACAGGTGCCAATTGGGGTGGCCCTAGCAACCAAGCAATTAAAAATAAATTAATTTTCATTTTGAGACAGAGCCTGGGGGACCTTATTTTTAGGGGATGCCTTATATTTCACCCAGAAGGAAACCTGTAAATAGGTCTTATTTTCGGAGGATGTCTTATTTTCAAGGAAACACAGTAGGAAGGTTTCAGGAAGCTGGAAGCAGTTGTGGGGGTGGGGAAGTCAGCTTGTTGTATTTCTCAGGTCCTGGCTTTGGATGGGGCAAGTTTGCAAAACCTCAAAGGCAGGAGCTCATAAAAACTGTTGGAATACAGGAGCTCCCAATGGGTAGGAGGTTCCACTGGCCCACCCTCTCTCTGATCTGAGCCTCCTGGCCCACCCTTTCACTGATCTGAGTCTCATTTACTCTAAACTCTACTTGAGACCTGTAGTTGCCCTGCTGGGGACATCCCCAGATCTGCAGGCTCTGCCTGACCCATGGCCTGGACCCTGGCAGTGTCGATGTCAGTTGGTTTGTTAGGGGCTTGTGGGCGGGAGCACACCCAGTGGTGTTCAGAGCTTCCTCTTGAGTCCTTCTATACTCAGGAAACCATGTGGTGTCAGGAATAGAGTTATTTTGTCAGCTTCAAAAGAGCTAGAAGCCCAAACCGAGAGCCAGAGCCCTGGAGAAGTGAGGAGGTTCTGGTGATGGGAAATAGACAATTCTATTAGCTTTGGGGGTTTTGTTTGTTTGTTTTTTGTTTTTGCTTTTGGCTTTTGAAGCTACATCTGGCAATGCTCAGTGGTTACTCGTGGCTCTGCACTCAGGACTCACTCTCAGTGGTTCTCAAGGATGCTGGGGATTGGACCCAGGTTGTTTGCATGCAAGGCTAGCATCCTCCCTACTGTACTATCTTTCTGGTCCTTCTGCCTTGCTATTGTTGTTGCCACCTTATGCCAAAGAGGCAGGCCAGGGGAACCAGGTGACTGAACACACTCACACGGTTTGCAGCAATGGGGACTTCAGCAAACAACTTCCCATCGTGTCATGCTTTATAACAGACTATAACTGTGCTCTTATTAGCACAGAATTATTGCGCCACACCAACAATAACAATGCCACAACTGCCCATCCTTCCTAGAATCCTTCCCTTCTCCCCTTTACCCCCCATTTCTCTCCTTTATGAATCTCTGGGTTGAAAGCCAGCACTTGTTACTCTTCATCAATGGAGGGATCGCTAAATTCTTCCAAGTCCTTGGAGAGGGGATTGGTCTGGGTTGGCGATGGGGATCCATCTAAAGACATCAATGACCGAGGAGAGTTGTCAGTGTGGCGGTTTTGGTTATGGTGAAGCAGGTATGCCCAGAGTGGAAACAGGAAGGCAGCTTGGATTCATTTCCAATGTGGTTCCAGTGGCTTCTGTGATGAGAAATTCTGCAGGCTTGCTTGGCCCCTGCTGAGTCCCCTGAGGGCTTGAAGATGTGGTTATTGAAGAGAGGAGGCTTTTGTTTCCCCTTTGGGACTTCTAGTCCTCACATCACTAATAAATATATTGAAGTCTTGCCTCTTCCTAACTCAGGGAACTCAGACAATACTTGTTTTGATCCGAACATCTCTCCTTTCTGTTCCATTTTAAAGGAGACATAAAAAAAATGTCAAGGCCACCTTGAATATTTCTTTCTTTCTTTCTTTCTTTTTTTTGTAAGATTTCTTGAATGGGCACATCTTTGGTTATTGTTAACTTTTGACTTTTCAAGGAGACTAGAAAAATGGGCCCTCCGATAGAAATATTTGTCTACTTTGTGTGGTTGCTTTAGAGAGCTCACCCTCTTGCACGCTATTAAGAGGCAGGAGGAAGGACTCTTCTTTCTAGAATATTCCAGTAGCCTCATAACTTTGTCAACTGTTTTTTTTGGATTAGACCTTGAGGACTATGATTTTCAAACACCTACAAACTCAAGGCCCAGAGTTTAGCTTAGTTATCTTTTATTTTGTTACAACTAACAATTATATACATTAAATAAGTGGTTAGAAAGATAGCGCAGTGGTAAGGTATTTGCCTTGCATTCTGCCAGCCCAGGAGGGGCCAAGTTCAATTACAGCATCCCATATGGTCCCCCAGCCTGCCAGAGCAATTTCTGAGTGCAGAGCCAGGAGTAACCCTAGTACAACCGGACGTGGCCCAGAAACCAATCGATCAATAAATTAAAAAATTTAAATAAATAAATACAATTCATAACTGTATACAATTAATAATCCCAAGCTGTTTCCCAACTGTAGATCGCCCCCCCCCCCAATCAGATTTGTTTTGCTTGGCTGTTACATTCCATGCACCAGAAAAATTTTGCTCCTAGGGTTTTGTGATTTGGGGGTTAAAATAACCCTGCACTTGATCTCATTTAGACATTTAAATTTGGGGGGTAGTAGATCCTCTTTGGAAGATGGTTTTCTCAACTCCAGGTGGTTCTTGCTTTTCTTTGTGTTTCCCTTTGTGACTCACCCTTTCTCACCCAGTCTTTCATGAAGGAAATCCCATTTTCATGAGCCAATCTTGGCACGCCCAGCTGAGCTTGTGTGCTTTGGCAGTGAGGACAAGGAAAGTACAGTTCTTGCTGCTGCTTATGTAAGATTTATTTGGTAGTGGGGGCAACCTTGATGTTCCGACTTCTCACATTTAATTTATAACCGTCTGCAAAGGGTTAGCGAGCTGAAATTCCCCATATACCTGCTGGCTAGAAGGAGTCGACTTTCTTATAATGTCATAACAAAAAAATGAAGTCTTTGCAGAGTAAGTCTCTGTAAAGCCTTGTAGAGAGTTTACAGTTTGTAAAGTCTTCAAGAAAAAAACAACATTGTTTTTGTCTTCAAGAGAGGGAAGAATGATGTGCTTGGTACTCTGTCTAGATGGATTTCCAAAACCCAGCGAGTAAACCCGAGTATCTTGGACAGACTTTCTGTCCTTGCCTTTCCCAAGCTCCTTTCCTTCTTGCTCGGGACCAGTAAATAGCCATGGAAGGATCAGGATGAGCCTGGATCCAATCCAGGGGATTGTTCTACCCTTGATCGATGATACATCAGCCACTGGCACCAGGGAGCATTGACTTTTTTCTCCAAGGTCTTAACATGGTCAATGAAATTGAGTTGCCAAATTGAAGAGGAGATGATATTCATTTGGGCACAAGATTGGCTCAAGTAGTGCCTGGGAGGTCTGGTGTGTGTTAGCCAATTGTGTCATTGGTTTTGTGCTAGGATCCATGTATATGATATGACTTCAGCCCTACAGTCCTGGAGATACCTGAGCCATCCCAGTGGTGATGGGGGCCTCCAGGATTGCACTTGATCATGCTTGGGGGACTGTTCTGTGCTGGGAACTAGATCTGGATTGGCCTTGTGCTCAGTAGGAGCCCTGACTGCCATCTATCTCCCAACCCCACAGATATTTTTTTCTTGTTGGTTGGTTGGTTTTAGTTTGGAGGCCATACCCAGAAGTGTTCATGGGTTATTCCAAGTTTTGTGCACAAAGATTATAACTGACAGGCTCAAGAGACCATATGGGATGTTGGAGATCAAACTCGGTTGCCCGGGTTGACCCCATGCAAGGTAATTGCCCTCCCCACTGTACCATCACTCTGGCCCCCATAGATGCTCTTAAAACATTTCTGGATGCTTTGTTAGGAAACACATAGGTAATAACTATTACTTACAACTTTACGGGTAAGTAACCTGCAAGGGAGTTTTGTGAAAATAATAGGGAGTAGTAATCGCTTGCCACATAGTAATCATTATTTTGGAATCATAGACAAAACTACACTCAACCCCCCTGCCACCAGAAAACCTAGTAGCTCTTGGCCACACCCGCCATCTTCCTAGCTTCTCTACCGAGCTCCAAAAGAAATTAATGGCAACGAACTCCTCCCAGGGAGTCTGGTCAGGGCTGATCCCTCTGGGCCTTACTCAGAATGGGTGGGGGCAGTTTTCTTTTTCCACATGGACCACAGCAGCCCAGCACCACACCCTACATTCTCTAATAGAAATGGCCCAGTTCCACGACTTAACCTTATCAAACTGCCGAGCCACCACATTTGTTCACATTTGTTTTATAAATCTTGGGCTATATGATACCTCAAAATTTTATAGTAGTGTCAGCCCAGTAGAATCACAGGGAATTTGATGGGAAAGTTCCATAGAAATCTCCCAAGCTGAAGGTGCCTAAACAGGAACACAGAAGGCTCAACTAGCACCAATCACAGCCCCGTAAATCCTCACTCACTGACTTTAGTCACATCATGGAGAGAGAGAACAATAATTTCAAATTTTCCTGTGTTGATCTATGGCACTTTGTTTTTTGTTTTGTTTTGTTTTGTTTTGTTTTGGTTTGGTTTTTGGGTCATACCCGACAGCTCTCAGGGGTTCCTCCTGGCTCTCTGCTCAGAAATCGCTCCTGGCAGGCTCGGGGGAGACCATATGGTTATGCCGGGATTCGAACAACTGACCTTCTGCATGCAAGGCAAATGCCTTACCCCCATGCTATCTCTCCAGACCCTGATCTATGTTTTGATCATTCATTTTCCTTTTGTTGTAACAGACAATAGGAAGTAAAGTTATGTCTTCTTGGGGCAGGCTAGGGTGGTGGGTGGGAACTGGGGGCACTGGTAGAGAGAAGGTCACACTGGTGGTGGGGGTGGTATTGGAATATTCCGTGCCTGAAATCACTGTATTAGGAATAACGTGGTAAATCACAGTATTATAATTAGAAAAACAACAACAACAACAACAACAACAACACACTGTGGGCTTTCTTTTGATCTTTGTGGTGAATCGGCCAATCCTGATTTTGTATGCATTAGGAATCTTCCAGGTAGGATACCTTTGATGATTTCTGTGAATGGAGACAGTTAGTACCCCAAAGAGGTGATCTCCAACCCTTTTCCACAGCAGCTCCGCCATGTGGGAATGAAGTAGGATTTGCGTGACTCACACAAAGTCATCACCCCAATACAGTTCCCTTGTCCTGGAACATTCCCCTCTCCCCCATCGGCTGTGGGCCTCCTCTTCTCCTCTCACTTCCTAGAAAGCTTAAAGGACTCCA
>PVKC010024765.1:0-16751 GCA_004027635.1 Crocidura indochinensis | reverse complement strand
ATACCTTCTCATTGCCATATCCCAGGGGTTTTGTTTGTTTGTTTTTGTTGTTGTGGAGGTGTCAGGAAACTTTCCTCTCAGTTGTGGATGAGAAAATCAGGTCACTGTAGAAAGCAATCTCGGTATTTGCACATGTCCTAGGACAAGGCTTAGGGTAGATTCTTTAAGGTTCTAGAGGTTGTTCCAACATTGGTGATGTGTTCAGTTTTCTGTGTCCTGTGCTCCATGTTTTTGCTAGTTACCTAAGCCATAGTCTAGGAAGTCTTGATTCCAAAGATTCTGCTCAGTCTCTGTTGTCATAATTGGGCCTCTGTGCTAAGAAATCTTGTTTTTTTTTGTAAGAGATCTGGACTATTGCTTAAGGTAGGGTTTTCCTTAATGGTTTCCAGGTAAGTTCTACCAGTCACTGTTGTTAAAGTCAGTTTTCTGAAGTTAGTGCTCTTATTTTTCATATTTCAAAGGACAATACATCTTCTGGTTTCCACTGAGTGTTAGGTGATGTGATAGGACCTCTGGTCTTAGGTCAAGTTGACATTTCCTCGCTGTCCACGTTGTCTTATCAACACTAGTACAAGTATATCTCCCAAAAGAGCTTAGTTCCTGGTGTTGTTGCAGGGAGTTGTTTCAGTTCTACATCTGGGATCTGGGATTAGAGAATGAACAGTGTCCCATCTCATGGAGACTGAGTTGTATCCATATGACATATGTCCATGATGGGAGGCACCCTTGTGTAAAAAGCGTAAGTTCTTATCCATAGAAGATAAGATCTTCTGTCTGAGTCCATGATTTCCCCAATGGTAAAAGTACTCACCAGCATCAGCCTGCTGTCATTTCTACCTCCTACACTCCCAGAGGGAACACTGCCCTAACAGTCTACTGGGTACATCTCTTGCATAGTCATTTCAGCTTATTTATCTTATCACATTCTTCAGTCCTTTATCCATAGATAGCTGTATGATGACAACTGAATGCTTTGTCATACATGTGATCTACTAACATTTTTCTTGTGTGATTATCTGTAGTTGTATGTGACAGACTGTGGCCTATGGCCATTTGGATGCCAGTCTAGGTCTGGAACTTATCAAATACAGTAGGGGAATATCCTGCTAATACCTTACTAGAGAGTGTCA
Organism: Crocidura indochinensis; assembly: GCA_004027635.1. Taxonomy (NCBI): domain Eukaryota; kingdom Metazoa; phylum Chordata; class Mammalia; order Eulipotyphla; family Soricidae; genus Crocidura; species Crocidura indochinensis. The sequence continues at coordinate 15,621 of PVKC010024765.1, read as the reverse complement.
CATTGCATACTACTTGTAAAATTATTTATTTTAATAATACTTGATATTAATTATTTATGTAGTCCCTTACACATATCCAAGTCCTCAGAAAGGTGTGAAGACTATCGGAATATATGGATACTGAGTGATGAGAAAAAAATACAAGGTCTTATTTCTTTTTTGGGGGGGTTGGGCACACCCAGTGATGCTCATGGGCTACTCATGGGTATGTGTTCAGAAATCACCCCTGGGTTGGGGGACCATATGGGACTCCGGGGATCTAGCCACGGTCCCGTCCTAGGTTAGCTCTTGCAAGGCAGACGCCTTACTTCTAACACCACTGCTCTGGCCACCAAGGTTTTATTTCTTATTAAGCACTGATCAAAGCAAATAGAAATAAGAAAAGTTTTAAGGAGCCGGAGCAGTGGCGAGGAGCGGCTCTGCCTTGCTGGCGTTAGCCTAGGATGGACAACCCTGAGCGTCACCAGCAGTGACCCACCCAAAACAAATTTAAAAAATAAATAAAAGGGTTTAAACTGAAATCAGCAATAACAACTGAGAGGCATTCAGATACAATTTAGGTTTAGATTTAATTAGTTAGGTCTTTTTTGTATTTTAGTAGTATTTTTTTTCAAAAGGAGAATATGTATGTAATAACAGAGAAGCAAATGTGTGTGAACTCACTTCCATATAGGGTCCTGACTATTGGTATTATTTGTTAATTACTCCTTAGTACTGTGTTTTATATATATACTTTAAAGTATCTTTTGAAATTTCTTTTACTTAATAATTATCAGTACCACTGATAGCTACCTCTTTATTATGAGGTTCTATAGATGAAGATAATTTTGCTTTTCTAGCAAATTGAGCAAAGTCCCTTGCATAAAATAGCCATTTAATATTTGTTACTTGACTAGAACAGACATATTGGACCCAAAGTATTTGGAGTTTCATTTAGTTTTCTGAGGCTAGTTTTCACAAGTTAAAAGATAAACTAGGAGTTGACAGCAATCAATATAAATGAATGAACTAATGATAGGAGTTCAGGCATGAGTGTGGCAATATTGGGGGTTGAGTAGAATCCTCTATTTGGCCAGTTAGTCAACTTTATGCTTATTATTAAAGGTTGTTTCTGCCTTCTGTTAAAGCTGAGTGTGTGTTTCTTTTCATAAAATGGAGTAAGTGATAGAAATAGATAAAAGAAGCTTTGAATTTAAATACTACTAGATTTAAATATTGAATATGATAATACTGACTTGTTGATTATCACTTTTAAAATTTTGGGCTCATACCATGTGAAACAAGATTTTATAATATGACTATAATGAAATTCAGGATAATATGATTTGACTTACACAGTGTACTACTCCAAGGCATTTGCGATTTAAATAATTGTTTTTATATTAGAGGATCATAAATTCATGTAATGTTTTTAATGTGTGGTTTTAAAATATTGGTATAAAACCAAAACATTTCAATGTTCTGATATTCCATAATTTTGTATGGCTGTTTTTATTGCATACCAATTAAGGTATAGCTTAAACAGTTTGTGGGGTTTTTGAGTTTGTTTGTTCATTCGGTTCTGGCATCTGGAAGTCTAAATTGGAATTTTTATAGAATTGGGTTTTAGTTTGAGATCTGTTTGGTATGGTACTTGCTGATCTTATATGTTGGAGAAGAAGAAAGCAATTACACTCTGTTGGCTTATAGGACACTCCCTGATAAAGATAACTCTTTGAATCATAAAGTACCATTATGAAGACTTCACCTTAATTTAGACTCTTCTAAAACTATTACCCTCCAAAAATCCACTTCTAAATATCATTACATTAACCTATAAATTGATATGAATGTGTGTTTGTGTGTACGTGTGTGTGTGTGTGTGTGTGTGCATGTAGTCAAATTCAGGCCTAACACCAAGAAAGAAGTTGTATCATAGAGTTGATTAACATAATGTTTTTTCTTTCTAGTAATGGGTGATTCTGTCTAGGATTTAGATTTCACTGCATCTGTGGGCTTGCCATTTGAAATTTAAAATTTTCTTCATTAATATGAGGGGAAAGCAAGAGCAGCTGATGGCACACTACTCATGTTTCATCAAGGGTTGAAACATTCATCAAAGTCAATATATTATTCTCTTTTATTATACTTGACCAGGGCATAGAGAACAGAGGGTTGCAAATTAAATGATAGCATTTATAAGGAATATGATTATACTTAATATGTTAGGATAGGGAATACATGATTAGAGAAAGATTATAAGAAGTTAGAAAATGAAAAATGCCCCCATATCTAGTATTTCTGGAAATTGTGAAACTTGTTTAAATATTGTTTTTTTTTATAAAAATCTAAAAAATTATCTTTGGGTAACACAGCTTTTAAGTCTATATTTATATTTTATCTTCAGTGGACCTACAGCAAGACACAGAATCTCATCAGGCCTTAGTTTTCTCATTTATAGTAGCATAATTTAAGAACCAAATTCCCTTTACCTAGTAAGAATTTGATAAAGTTTCCTTGATTTTTAAGAAAAAATTTATTTACTTTTTCATCACCGAAGAGCAAGTGCTCCACAATGTTGAACACAAGAAAGATTATATGATTAACTTTGATTCTGAAAAGTTATATTACTTTATAAAAGTAAAATTAAAAAATATATTCCAATATCCAAGGGCTTCAATTTTTCCTGAAACTCTTGATGATAAATAAGTTTAGGAATTTAGAAATTTTCAGTTGTTATAAAGGAAATGCCATGTGTAACATGTATATAATTTATTTAGGTACTTAATGAATATGCAAATAATTTGTTAATATTTCTTTAATGTAATTTGTGAATAGCTCTATACTAGGTGGAATATGTAGTAACTATAAATAACTTATATTTGTTCATATTATATTTCTCTTTCCTTCCTCACCTAATTTGATAGGTCAAATTTTGCTAATAACTTATAAAAAAGTAAAAGTTGAAGAATCTTTGCTTAAAAGACTTATTATCTATTAGTTGAATATAATTTATATATTTATATAATTAAAATATATTATAATTTATAATATATGATGTATTATTGTTTTTTTTTTGTTTTTTTGGTTCACACCCAGCAGTGCTCAGGGGTTACTCCTGGCTCCATGCTCAGAAATTGCTCCTGGCAGGCATGGGGGACCATATGGGGCACCGGGATTTGAACGAATGACCTTTTGCATGAAAGGCAAACGCCTTACCTCCATGCTATCTCCCGGGCCCCTATATGATGTATTATTGACCTTTAGAATTAAAGTTATAACTTGAACATAGGCTTTAGAACAGTGGTCCTCAAATTACGGCCCACGGGTCACATATTCTATTTGTTTCCGTTTTTTTTCTTCACATCAAAATAAGATGTATGCAGTGTACATAGGAATTTGTTCATAATTTTTGTTTTTACTATAGTCTGGCCCTCCAATGGTCTGAGGGACAGTGAAGTGGGCCCATGTTTAAAAAGTTTGAGGACCCCTGCTTTAGATGGTGAAAATAAATTTAGGACCCTGGCATCTCACTGAAAAGTACAAGTCCTAGAACAGTCAGACACTAGGAAATCATAGTTTTCTGGATTTTTGACTCTCAGTTGAATAATATTCAGTTAAAAACTTAATTGAATCTACAAATTTTGCCCTGCCTGGAATGTGTAATTTGTTGCTATGTGGGTGAGAGAAGATTTCAGAGCAGAGCTTTTGTTAGGCATCAAGGAAAAACAGTTTGAAAAGGAATCATTTAATTTTTGTTCATTCTTTGAGAAATCATACCTAGACTATCAAAGAAGTCCATTTGACCCTATGCACATTCTCTCCACATAGGAAACATTCTGTTCACCTACACTGTTCATGTTCAAATTTGATAAGGTGATCTTTCCTAAAAGCAGGTCAAGTATTGACTATCTGTGATAACCACAATAAAGATGTAAAATCTTTGATTATTACTTTTTCCTCTGAGTCCCTTTCTACTTCAATGATGCTTGAGTTGACCAACCTTCATCTGGAGCTATTAAATTTATCTGCTCATTAGAAACACAGTGAAATAAAGTCAAATTTTTAGTATATCATCCTCACAGTTTTAGTTATGGTAGAGCTCTATAAATCCCCTTTTTTTAACTGAAGTTTAGAGAAGTTTTTTGACTACCCTGCCTTTGAGGTTAAGTATCATAATGTTCTGTTTGGAAAGAGTCTTGAGGTACAAGGCATTTAGCAGAATTTTCTTTAGAAGTCATGTATTTTAAATTTTGGTGGAATTTTAATTATTGGTCACTATGGACTTAGTGTGTCTCAAAATCCCCTCTTATTCTTATATATTTCTCTCCAAATTATAAATTGAAATCCTAGTGGAAAGTTTTCTAAAATGTGCCTATTGCATTTTATTCTTCTGTTTCAACATGGCCTCATTGTGTTAAGTTCATGTAAGAGATCTATAAGCAACCATGTCAAGGAGGCTAAAATATAGACACACTCTACACTCTCCCCAAGGTGGTTCAAACAAGAGCCACTAGATCAGGGGCCTACAGGAACTGAGTATTTTGGGGGCCAGTTGGGGAATCTGTCAAATTATTTCCAAACTGAATAAAACCCACTTAATTTCTTGTCATTTTTTTTGGTTGGACTGTGAATCTAATAATACAAATCTTTTAACTTTAAAGAGAAAATCTTAATCAATTAGAAAATCAGCAAATATTTCTATGGAGGTAATTCAGTAATTCTATGAATTTGGTATTAAATATATTCCATTTTGAAGGTAATAAAGCTATTTATGGAGCATGAACATGTGAATTATACAATGAAACTAGTTCTCACCCTTCAGTTAGACAGTACACATTTGCCAAATTCTGATGTGGTCATAGTAAACTTGATTTGTTTTGGCTCAAAGAATTTGAACCAAAGTGACAGTGTGCCAGTCTGAGCTAAGAAGACCAAAAGAAGGATAGCCTGGCACTTGTGTCATTTCCTTATCCTTATTGCCTACTGGTCCTCACTCCTGATTTTTCTCTGTTTGATAAAGTTTGAGATTATATATCAGAATACCTAGATTTGGGGCTTAAATGACACATAGCGACAATATGATCCCCATTTGCAATTTGCAACTAAGCCCAAATTAATCTGATTTAGATTAGGTCACACTTGGGTAACCTTCAAATGCCTGAGCAAGAGTAAATAGTTGCTTTCACATTGTTATTTTTTTTCTCTATGTCACTGCTACAGAGAGTTTAAAACTTGCCTAAAATTGCACACCAGTCCTCAACTTAGTATTATAGCCTCATCTACTAAATATCTAAATATTTAGTAGAGATATTTTGTCTACTAAATATATTTAGTATATTAGTATATTTAGTCTACTAAACATATTTAGTCTACTAAATATAAATATAGCGACCATGTTTTTATTTACTAATATTTTATATTACTGACAATGTATAGCTTGATAATGATAGTTTATATTCATGTTTTCAAGAATTTGACTTTACGTAAATATAAATGGTCCAAGAAAAAATGGTATTGTTCTTGAGTTTTATTCAATTGAATTCTATGAAATTGGCAAATGCCTCGTCATTATTTTAAGACAATTTTGATTGGTAGGAACAAACTTTAGACTTGCTCTGTTGCTTTTGGGGCCACCTTAAAATTTTACTCATATATAGACATGTGCTATACGCATATATTATAGACACATGTAATATGATTTTTATCCTTCTCTATCTAATATAAACATTCCTCTAACTGGGCAGTCACTTCACCTGGCCCAGAGCACTTTGGGTAACCTAGCCTTATTTTTCCCCAGAACAAAGTATTACCAAATAAGGGACTTGAAGCAACAGACTTTATCATCTCAGAATTCTGGAAGTTGGGAGTTGAGATTAAATTATTGGCCTGACTACGCTCCCTCTTAAACCTTAGGGAGATTTTTTTCCCTCATCTCCTTCAGTTTCTGGATTTCACTGTCAATCTTTGACTTTCCTGGACTTGCATCTACATGACACCAGTCTCTGCCATCTTTACTCCTGTATTTGTTTGCTAGGCCATGGGTCACTCCTGCCTCTGAAGTTTAGAATCATTTAGTGCTCAGGGTATCATATTTTATGCTAGAGATAAAACCTGATCAGCTGTGTGCAAGGCAGACAACTTACACACTGTACTCTTGTCCCTCTGCCCTTTTTTTTCTTTTACTAAAATGTTCCTCTCTGAGTAGTCTGTGTGCTCTGCAGTCTTTTTATAAGGAGATCAGTCAGGAAACAATGAAGGCCTATCTTCCCCAATATCATCAATCACATCTTTATTAACTAAATCATACTCTTTTTAAATAAAGTTACATTATGAAGTCTTAAGGGTTAGAGTTTCAACATCTTATAACTTTTTCTTTTATTTTGTTTGTGTGGAGAGTGCATTGCAGCCTGCAACATTTTACCCTGGAGCAAAGACCCCCATCCTAGGAGATCATACACACTTGGGGATTTTATTTCCATAATTCTCATACAAGCATGTGTTCTTCTTCAAGAGATTTCTTGTATATCACTCCCTGGAGTGTCCTTTCTGGTCTCTGTGTAGATCCAGGAATGAATGTGCCTTTAGGAGGATGCCCTAGCTCAGGGAACTTTAGATTCTTTTTTCTCTAAGAAATATTGCCTTTTTTCCTACTCAGTGAGTGAAAAGCTTTGCCCCAGGAGACTAGGCTTTTTCATTACTTGGAAAATCTCTCAAACTGTAAAAACTATCACAAGTTAACTATATTTCTATCTATTTCCATTATAGAAGCAAGAGAGTAGATGTGTGTGTGTGTGTTTGTGTGCTCACGTGCACACCACGCACACATGCACACACTCACACACATGCACTAGGAATTGAGCAGAAATTTTATGCTGTGCAAAGCAGACAATTTTCAATACTGATTGACTTTCTGATGTTGGATATAGGGAAAATGATGTCCCTGGGATCCTGTTTCCTTCTTTCTGCTTCCATATATTGCTCTTCTCCTTGCCTCTTTACTTTGTACTTGGCTAACTGTAAATCCAGGCCCCTTGAGCCTTACTGTAAGTGTAAAACAAAGACTCTTACGCCTTGGGACTATTTGTTAAGACAGTGGCACACTTTTGCTTTTGACATGGAACCAGCAATTCTGGAATCAGCGATAGCTTTTAAGAAAATGGATTCAGGGGCTAGGCATGAATCTAATTTGTTTCTAATTTGTGTTATCCAAAATTTGAGAGTATGTTTTACCCTTTACAAGCACCTTTCTGTGTGTTAACTTTTATTTGTTTTGTACATTAGGTCTTCTCTACTTATATTTCTTCCTAATTTGCTTCTTATTTGCTTTCTTCTCTGAGAAAAATAGCTTCTACTTAACCCATTGCACTCCCCATTGACTTTCGCTGAATGACATGGTGGCTCCTATTTGACCTTTTCCCCTGGTTTCTAAACTATTCTGTCACTCTGATCCCCAGTTCAGTATAACATGAAAAAGTCTGTTAGATTTTAATAGAAATTAATAGTCTTAGATTGTTCCATATATAAGGAATTGAAAAAGATCTTTTTTCATATATTCAAAAAATTCTTTATAGTTTATGGGTCATTCTTGGCATTGTTTAGGGACAGCAGAGCCATACTAGACAGTAGTGATATCTACCAGAGTGATTCTTGGAGATACACAAGACAATCAATGTCACTTTGACAATACCTGGGAACCATATGATACTGAGGATCGAAAACTGTGCCTTGAACATGAGAAGTATATACTCTGCTATACCCCTGGTCTCTCATCTAATTTTTTTCAGTTATTTGTTTATTTTTATGCCTATTTTATTTTTGTTTAGTTTTAGGCCCATTTTTAGTCAGGGTTAACTCCTGACTCTGTACTCTTAGGGAGCTTAGGGGGACACATGAAGTTCAGGGATTTGAATTTAGGTCAGCTGCATGCATAGCAAATGCCTTTTCTGCTGTACTATTAAGTTTGTTTTTTGGCCACACCTGGTGATGCTCAGGGATTACTCCTGGCTATGCACTCAGAAACTATTCCTGACTTGGGGGACCATATGGGATGCCAGGGGATTGAACCACGAGTGTGAGCAAGGCAGATGCCTTATGGCTTGTGCCAATGCTCCAACCCCTTTAATCACACTTTGAATGAATGTTTTACTCCACATAATGTAGATAGTTTCTAGAGACAGAAATAAGAAATCTTGATATTCCCTGGCCACCACACAAACATTGCATGCACAAACACACATGCACAAATATACATAGTGATGGATCAATTTGGTCCAGCTGTTATTCTGAACAAACTAGGGTGGGAGGGAGTAAAACCTACTGTGGCCAAAAAAGGGAAAGAACAGTTTCCAGGGAAAAAATTAGCCCTGTTGACTAATTTGAACTTTGTCCCACATTTCCCAAACTCACACACTAGACTCTGATCCTAGCCTGTTTTACATGGCATAGTATTTGTCAATCTAAGATACTGAGATGTTACCATTATTCTCTTGCCCTGAGGAAAGTTATCAATATTCTTTTAGACATAGAGAGAAGCATCCCTAGTGACTATTGCCAAAGGGATAGTATGGAAACTTCTGTTGCATTTTCCAGCAATCACTGCCAATGAGGGCAGACTTGCCTGTAAATGTCCTATAGGTTAAACTGCAGCATTCACCATTCTCAAATCAGTCTGCTTTTTTCATGTCCCTGTCTTTTTATATAAAACAAAAATTAAGCAGTCCCAGGTACTGAAAAAGTTTCTTATCTAAACAGATTCTTTTATAAGTTCTTTTAATGCAGGAGATTTTTGTTGTTGTTGTTGTTGCTGCTGCTGCTGTTGTTGTTGTTTTTGTTATTCAGGAGCCATTGTCTCTCCCAGAGGGCAGAAGTTGATTTCCATACTAAGTGTGTGGGTTTAGGATGCATAGTAGCAGTGGCCTCAGAAAAGATTTCAAAAGTTAGGGTCTTGCCTTAAGAGGTATTTGTTTTCTTCAACAGGCTTTGACAGAGATGTGCCTGGGATATTTAAAGATAGTCTTCACTGTTGTAACAGATTTTGCCCCTATAAATGAAGAGCTATTGCAGTCAAATAGAGTTGTAAGGTGCTAATAATTTTTAGTTTATTTTTTATTTTTTAAAAATATCTTTAAGCAGCATGATTACAAACATGTTTGTGGTTGGGTTTTTTTTTTTTTTTTTTTTTTTTTTTTTTTTTTTTTTTTTTTTTTTTTGGTTTTTGGGCCACACCCGGTGACGCTCAGGGGTTACTCCTGGCTATTCGCTCAGAAGTAGCTCCTGGCAGGCACGGGGGGACCATATGGGGAACCGGGGGGTCGAACCGAGGTCCGTCCTAGGTAAGGTGCCTGCGCACCACTGCCCGGCCCCCTGTGGTTGGGTTTTAGTCATAAAAAAGAACACCCTCCCTTCACCAGTGTAACATTTCCATCACCAATGCCTCCATTTTCCTAACTCCTTCCTCTCCCACCCCTTGCCTGTATTACAGACAGGCATTCTATTTCTTTCACTCATTAACTCTAGTTTTTCACATATAAGAATTTGTTGGCTATATCTCAACCTGTTCATTTCTTCTAGGCCAAATAAAATTACAGAGAGAATTTGGTTTGACCAAGTTTGAGGCCAATGTTGGAAACACTGGTGCTGAATTTCCAGGGGCCTGGAGTAGCTAATGCAAAAGTTTTTGAATTGTCTTCTGAGAGAAGGGGCAGATGAAAGAGTGAGTACAGGATCCTCATTAATAGGGCCTTTCCTAAGGTTGTGTTCAGGTGATTAGTAATTAAGGGTCCCTAATTACCTTTTCAGCCCCTCTACTCAAACTATCATCTCTCTATCAAAGGCCTGAAGGTCTGTATATCCAACACCTGACCATTCAGTATCTATTTTCTAATATGTAGATCATGACAAGTTCAGATTCTAAGCAGTTTTGGAAATTATCGCTCAGAAAAATCCTACAATTTTTTGACTATAAAGTTAGGTAAAAAATGAATATTTATAAGATAAAAGAAATAACTTATACATTTAAATATTTTAAAGCTGACAAATGCCATCAGCGTCTTGAAATCTAAAAATATTCAGCTTTTGTAACATTAATGCATGCTACACATCTGCAAATATATTGCTATAGAAGACTTTTTTTCATATATTTTTGCTGCATACTTTTTATAATCTTTTTTTTTTTTTTTTGAACTACACCTTTTAGTGCTCCGGGCTTACTCCTGTCTCTGAGCTCAGGGATCACTCCTGGTGGGTAAGTGTACAGTAAGTGATCCCAGAGATGGATTGAATATAGGTCCACCACCAAGGCAAGTTAACATGATTTACAAAGTTGTTCATAATACTGTTTTTTTTGGTGAATATTCTATCTTCCAACACCTGTTCCATTAACAATATGACATTTCTTCCATCAGTCACAGTTTCAATAATTTCTATATTATCTCCTTAAAATATAGTGACAGTTTAGCAATATTTTTTAAATACCCAATTCATTCCATCTATCAAATAACTTCTTGAGATAGTACTTTTTGCCATATAGAAACTCTGCAGTAAATATTTCATACTTCTAAGGAAATAGGATAATCTGGAAAGCTATGTCCAGAAATTTGGGGATTACTTAATTTTAAAATCAGAATATTATCAGTTTCTAGAAATCTAAGATCAGGGCATTGGCATACTTATGAGAGCTCTCTTGTCTGCAGACTTCTCACTGTATTTTCATATATTAGAAACAGAACTAATTCTTTGGTCTGTACTGATGGGGCAATAAGGGAATTATTGCACTCTCACAGCAAAGGCTGGGATTAGGAACTTTGTGTGAATCTATGCAGAAAAATTTCCATTTATTGCATATCCCCAATTTGCTGTTTTTAATAGACAAAGCATCTTGGCCATAGACTCTAAGTCCTAGTGGCTCCCATCAGAAATAGAGAAATAATTTAACCTTAAAGAGTAAAATGTCTGTGTCTCTGTAACCAGAAACTTTATCTCCATAACTAGAAACCAAAAGGCTTTTTATATTTTTTCATAAGGAAAGTATACACTTTCTAAGTCAAAGTTTTTCAAAAGCAAAGCTACCTCTAATTTGGAAAATTTTGGGTCATAATGAGTAACTGACTGAGCGATTTTGGTGTTAGGGGAATTAAGAAATCCACTTATATGAATTACATTTAACATAAAGCTTATTGAAAGGTAATGAGAAAGAATTCAATGGAAGCAAAATTATGGAAGGCAGAGATAGAATTTGGGATTGAAGATCAATGGAGACTATGGAAGACTTATGGGCCTGTTTGACTCAAACCTGATTTCAGGTCTGGATTTTATATCCTACATATCAGCACCTTGCTTTCCTTTCTCCCTTTTCACCACAGAACTGCTGTAGATCAAGGTTGTAATTTTGAATTTCTGTGGCACATATTAGCCTAGATTCTCTCTAACTACACAGAATCATAAGTTTCTTAATATGTATTTTCTGGAGGGGAAGAAAAAAGATCTGATTGGTCTCACCTACCTCCTGGATACTGACACTTCCAAACAAGTATTGGGACTGTGTGTCTGATACTCAGCTGTGGCTATTGAAAGCAAGACATATGCTGATAATCACAATTAGTCTTGCAGTTGCTTCAGCAGATACTGGACATGAACTGAAATTTTCAAAAGAGAGAATTTGATCGGGCATCTATTCTGTCTGCACTAAACATTAAATCAGAGAAAAATGGGTTAAATTCAATCCAAAAGAAGTATGAGCCTATATGATTTATATTTGTTTGTGCTTCTCTGGCTGTGGTGTTCTGCAATGTGTAGGAGGAAACTCTAAGCAACAATATATCTTTTTATTTTTTCTAGGGCATTGGTTTAAAGAACAAATAATAGAAAATATCCTTGGGAGGAACAATATCTATCTTAAAGGTGTCTATAATATCTATACTTAACTCTCCCTGAATACTTTAGTGGCACAATTTAAAAAGCATTGATTGTATATTTAGACATATGAGATTTGAGACAGAAACAAACTGCTTTCAATAATTGTATCAGTAGGGCAAAAAGGTAGTATAGGGGTTAGTGTGTTTGTCTTGCAAAAGGCTGGCACTCTGAGACTAACAATACACATGTGAACACAGAAGTAAAAGACTACTGATTTCATAAAATAAGTTTTGTGAAGGAATCCAAGTACTTTGACAGGAAATGACAGTGGAGGTAGTGTAGCACCAGAAGGATGTTCAGTGAAGGGAACGTGTAAATTTGACTTGAGCGTTGGGGAGGAGAATGCAAGACTGGAGAAAACCCAGGAAGAAGCTCTCCAGACAAAACTAATAGCACGTGCTTAGATGCAGAGTAGAGGGAAAGGAACTAAAATTTAGGTTGTATAAAGGAGTCGACGACATGAAAGAGTGTGGAGCAAGGGTAAATGCCACATTAAAACAGTGATTTTAGGGGGTCGGGCAGTGGCGCTGGAGGTAAGGTGCCTGCGCTAACCGAGGACGGACCACGGTTCCATTCCCCAGTTCCCCATATGGTCCCCCGTGTCTGCCAGGAGTGACTTCTGAGCAAATAGCCAGGAGCAACCCCTGAGCATCACCGAGTGTGGCCCAAAAACCAAAACAAAACAAAACAAAAAACAACAACAACAAAAAAAAACCCAGTGAGTTTAGATTTTATTCCAAATCCAATGGGAAACTACCAAAAGGTTTTACGTGATGTGGAAATGATTCCATTTGGTATGTATCTCTTCTTTTGGAAGCTGAACCCAATGATATTAAGGGATTATTCTTAGTTCTGCACTCAGGGATCATTTCTGGTAGTACTCAGGGTATTATATGGAGGGATAGTTATAAAAGAAATGTGATAAATGATTCAATGTGGAAAAGAAGGGAAACTGGGAAGATCATTTGGGAGGCTTTTATGCAGAATAGTGATCTGAAAAGAAAGGTAGATATGTTGTAGTGTGAGAAGGCATATTTATTCAAGAAATAGAACCCACTCTATAAATACATAAGTATATTAATTTGTAAAGAGTATGTTAATCTGCTCAGATGGAGGAAGAAAGGTTGTGGGTAGGAGGTTTCATCACGCAAGTCAAGAATTTTCTCTACTTGACACAGCAGATAGAATGTTTACCTTGATACAGCTAACCTTGTTTCAAAATCCAACATCTCTTATAGTCCTGAAACATGCCAGGAAGAATTTCTGAGATCTACTGGGTGTGGCCCAACCCCACTACCCCCCAAAAGAATTTTGTTTGCTAGTAGGACTGGGGAAGGGGAGCAAAAAGAGGATATCTACCTCATTTATAAAGAGAAAATGTGAATAATAAACAAATTTTAAGCAAGAAGTGACTGGTTATATTCTATCATACCAGAATCAGCAAGACAGAGGAATTTTGAAATGTTGGTATTTTGAGCAAATGCAAGGAACAGGATGACATGATTAATAAAAGGCATGTCTTGAATTAAAACCTGAGAGATGATGCAGTTTTTTGTTTTCTTTTTTGTTTTGTTTTGTTTTTTTTTGTTTGTTTTGGTTTTTGGGTCACACCCGGCATTGCTCAGGGGTTACACCTGGATCTTGGATCAGAAATCAATCCTGGCAGGCTTGGGGACCATATGCAATCCTGGGAATCAGTCCTGGGTCAGTTGCATGTAAGGTAAATGCCCTACCACCGTGCTATCTCTTCGATTCTGTGGTGATTTGATGGGTAGCTGAAAGGGCCTTTGTAACAAGAGGTGAAATAAATCAGAGAGCAGTCTTGAAGTTATTGAACTTGCTCATAGAAGGAAGCACATAATTCCAATGTTAGAGCTTTTATAGCTACTTCAGGTGGAAAACATGAGAAGAGGGCAGACAATTCCAGTATTCATGCCTGTCAAGTCCTTCCTTATTATCACTAACCATGAGGACAGTGCCTGTAAGGAGGTTAATTCTTCTCCTTTTATAGAACTAGAAGTTATAAATCAGGCATGTTTAAACTCGTCCTTATAAAGATGGAGTTAGGTTTTTATACTTTAGTTATTATTGGACACACCTAACTACTCACCTAAGGCTTATTCCTGTCTCTGCACTTGAGGTTCACTTCAGGTGGAGTCTCTGGGACCAAAAGTGGTGCTAGGGATTCAACCTGGGTGGACTGCATACAAGACAAGCATTCTACCTGCTTATTATAATTCCAGCCTTAAAATAGAAAGAGCCTTATAAACCCAGATCTTTTCAATTCCTTAGTTTGAGTGCTTTTGAACCCAAAGGAGTCCTCCTACTCTTCCTGGATGTTAAATTAGAACTCAGGAAGATATAGGAGCTTCCCAGGAGTCTGGTAGGCAAAGACCTTTCTTTGCCTGATTATCCTCATGAAATTTTGAACTTCCTGAAGGCAATGAAGGTTACCTTTGTGTCCCTCACTAATAGCATAATACTGGACATACAAAGGCACTAATGATATTCAAAGAATTAACAAGTTAATTAATCATATAATTTCTTTTTACTCCATTCCACATTTATTTCTATTTTATTCATTTACTATTTTCTCCTTTGTTTAGATCTTCAATTGTCTGACAGTTTTTTTTACAATATGCTGCAAAATGATCACATGACCTGTCATGTTCTGTCCCTTCCCAACATTCTAATTTAATTTATTCCCCTCCTCTATCAAATTTATCCGAAATTTTGCCCATTTTTATTCAGAAGCTTGGCTATCAGTTTGCTTTTATTGAGCTATTTTCAGCTACTCTCTGGTGTAACTCAAAGGCCTACATCAGAAGAATTTATCAGTTAGCTCATGAACAGCTTCCTGGACCCATGTCTAGACTATGCCTCAGAATTTTTATTGAACCATTCAATGTGGTTGAGACATTCTATAACAACGCAAGTACAACTCAATCCAGTCTACTTTTACTCTCTGAAGAGTGATGCAATATATCGAGTATTAATAGAATATTAATTCCTGAGCCTAGAGCAAAGAGTGCAATTTGTATATAGTTGGGTATGTCTATATGTGGAGGAATGTATAGCATGAATGGTTTCATCTGTATAAATTATAAAACTATGACCTGTGTTTGTTGAATATAACTATCAATCCAAGTGTAGTTTGTTCTTCTAAGTCAGTTTTTCTCACACACATGTTCTCTGGGGCACCTGCTTACTTCTACCATTGTATTCACACTCTCATATCCTTAAGGTGGCAGCAGCTATCAGAGCAATAGTTAAAGAAAATTAACTGGAAGGATAGAGAAGTAGGGGAAAGAGAAAATTTATATTTCTGCAGTCTTCTATAATCCTCCATTTTCTGCACAGCAGAATTATATTCATAGCAAGATTATTCATTATTAAGAGCTTATTTCAGTCCAGACTCTGTGCATCAGTAGATTAGGACCTGGAGGAAGATTAGTTTCTCACAGTGGGTGGGTAAAAATAAATTCCTTATCTGATCATTAAAATCAGTTGTTCATGGTTTTTTGATCATAATTATTAATTCTACCAGGCATTTGCATGCTGATTAAATTTTGGTGCCTGCTATATAATATTGGGATTTGACTGCATGTTACCTATATCAAATTAATAAGGCAGAAAAGAATATTTGGGAGTATGTTGGCCTTCAAAATTTGCAAGTTTTTGCAGTACCTGGTATTTATTTTAGAAAATATTTAATAACAGATGTTA
>PVKC010024764.1:0-16747 GCA_004027635.1 Crocidura indochinensis | reverse complement strand
TTTTTTTTTTTGGATTTTTGGGTCACACTCAGCAACGCCCAGGGTTTACTCTTGGCTCTATGCTCAGAAATCACTCCTGGCAGGCTCGGGAGACCATATGGGATGCCGGGATTTGAACCACTGTCCTTCTGCATGCAAGGCAAACACATTACTTCCATGCTATCTCTCCAGCTATTTCTAATTTATGATTCTAATCATGAAAGCAGGATATCTTATATGATATTCAAATTCAGCTCTATCCACAAAGGCAAAAGCTAAAGAGATATATACACAGGGAATTGCTTGATCATTAAAAAGGATCTTTGAGACACCCTAAACTTGGAGAACTAATCACTTTTCTTAGAGAGTTCCAGGTATATAGACATTGCTATTGTTTTCCAGTTTTGCTGGCAGCATAATAAGAAGAACTGTGCTCCCTTCCCTCTTTCTCCTGTTATAAATGAAAAATTATATGATCAATTTTTGGCTTTTTTAAAAATCATTTTGCCAGCTATGACATGACATCCTTATCCTTTTATTCATACTGTGAATTTTTTGGATAATTTGATGTTAAGCCTAACTATTATTTACCTCTCTAGAGTTTTGGAATGATGGATATTCTTCAGTCTCTTGTAAATATAAATTTACCTATATTAAAAGAATAAAGTAATAACTATAAAATTATTCAGCATATAAATTTTAAAATTTTGTTTGATGCAGATCAATATCCTCTTACCTGTATATTACCTGAATATTACCTGAATCATGAAGAAATTCAGTGCCTTTCTTACTAAAGATAAAGTTGTGAAATTTTTTTCTAGAGGTCCCTGAAAAGACCACAGCTTCTCTGTTAAAGCCAGTGTCTATAAATTGTTAAAAACCCATCCCAAATAGAGTCTAAAAGTAGCC
Organism: Crocidura indochinensis; assembly: GCA_004027635.1. Classification (NCBI taxonomy): domain Eukaryota; kingdom Metazoa; phylum Chordata; class Mammalia; order Eulipotyphla; family Soricidae; genus Crocidura; species Crocidura indochinensis. The sequence continues at coordinate 15,859 of PVKC010024764.1, read as the reverse complement.
CTCTCATTCCCTTATGGTCAGCATGTGGCAGATAGATTTTGTCTCCATTCTTGCTTAACAGTCCCAGATTTGCATACACTGTCAACTCCATAAAATTACCGATTGGTATGAGTGCTCTTGAAGGACCAAGGTTCTTAAGCTTTGGGCTGAGGATTGACAAGTTCATGAAATAATAATTGTAGGTTCCATTCCTGTCCTGGTGGCCAAATTCCACAACAATGCTATTTGGATAAGGCTTTCAATTAATCCAGTATAAAATTTTAGATATTCAGTCAGTGTTTTTGAAGGAAAGAAGGAAGAGAAGGAAGAAAGGAAGGATGAAAGAAGGAAGGAAGGAAAGGATGAAAGGAAGAAACGAAAGAGGAAAAGATGGAAGGAGGGAAGGACAGAGGAAGGTAAGAGGAAAGAAAGGAAGGCAAGAGGGAGATAAAGGAATACAGGATGGAAGGAGGAAAGAGGTAAGAAAAAAGAAATGGAGAGAAGGAAAGAAAAGGAAGGAAGGAGAAAAGGAGATAAGGATGGAAAGATAGGAAGAAAGGAAAGACAGAAGAGGGAAGGAAAGAAGGAAAGAAAAGAAAGACGAGAAGGAAAAAGGAAAGGAAGGAAGGAAGAAAGAAAAAAGATGAGAGGGAGGAAGAAATGAAGGCAAAAAGGAAGGCAGGAAAATAGGAAAGAAGGAAGAGAGGAAGGGCAGGGAGGGAGGAAAGGAAGGAAGGGCGGGAAGAAGCAAGGAAGAAAGGGAAGGAGGAATGAAGGAAGGGAGGGAGGACGGGAGGAAGGAAGAGACGGGGGAGGAAGGAATGGAAGGAGGGAGGAAGGAAAGAAAAGGGGAAGGAAGGGAGGGAGAAAGGAAGGAGAGATGGAAGGAAGGAAGGAGAAAGGAGGGAAGAAATGGAGAGAGGGAGGAGGGGAGGGAGGAAAGGAGGTAAGGAGGAAGGGAGGTATGGAGGAAAGAAGGGAGGAAGGAGGGAAGAAACGAAGGGAGGGAGGATGGAGGGAAGCAATGAAGGGAGAAAGGGAGAGAGGAAAGAAGGAAGAAAGAAGGGGAGGGAGGAAGGAAGGGAGGAAGGAAGGAAGGGGGGATGAGGGAGGGAGAGGGAAGGTAAAAGGGAGGGAAGGAGGGAAGGAGTGAGGGAGAGGGGAAGGAGAAAGGAAAGACAGAAGGAAGGAAGGAAGGAAGGAAGGAAGGAAGGAAGGAAGGAAGGAAGGAAGGAAGAAAGGAAGGAAGGAAGGGAGGGAGGGAGGGAGGAAGGAAGAAAGGGAGGGAGGGAGGAAGGAAGGAAGGAAGGAAGGGAGGAAGGAAGGAAGGAAGGAAGAAAAGAGGAAATGAGGGAGGGAAGAAAAGAAGGAAGGAACGAGTAGTGAGTTTCAAATACCTTTTTCCCATTTCTCCAGAGCTAGCACTAAGATTAGCATTAGCAATTGCTGTTGTGAAACACTCCCTAGTTGAAGTCTCCTGGGGTGTTTGACGTTTTCAGGCTAAGCAGGAAGAGGATTCCCATTATCTTTCTCCACTCTGTATCTACAAAGCAGATGGAGCCTCTAATCTCATCAGCATTTTCTCTGTGCCCACTAGACCAAGTGTTCTAGAAAACTTGCCTGGGAAGAAAACAACCAAAACCCCTTTGCTGATCCTAGTTCAGTGTTTGCACAGATGCAACCAGCAATAAATTGGACATGTTCCCCTTCTCAACTTCCCAGACAGGGTCATGGTTATTTGATCTGTGCAAACTGTGCATTCTTGATCCCATAGGAAGATTGATTCCAAATGTCTTACTTCTAAGGTTTTAGTCCACTATTTCTTTTTGGTTTTGTTTCGTTTATTTTGTTTTGGGAGGAACACCAATTAAACTCAGGGCTTCTTCCTGACTCAAAACTCAAGGGTTATTCCTGGTAGGGCACCATATGGTGTAGTAGGGATATAACCCAGGTTAGCTGCATTCACGCAAATGCCTTCCTTTTTTTTTTTGGTGGGGGGGTCACACCCGGTAGTGCTCAGGGGTTACTCCTGGCTCCATGCTCAGAAATTGCTCCTGGCAGGCACGGGGGACCATATGGGGCACCAGGATTCGAACCGATGACCTTTTGCATGAAAGGCAAACGCCTTACCTCCATGCTATCTCCCGGCCCCAAATGCCTTCCTAACTGTACTAATATTCTGGTCTAGTTTTCATCCACTCTTAATGAATATCAAATATATCATTAACAACATAATGAATCAGCACATTATTTACTACTTACTCAGATTCAATTATAAGGCTCCAATTCAAAATTGTGGATGGGTTTTCAAGAAGTTCCATGACCTTCACTTGCCAGTAAAAAAGAACAACTCGTTTCATGGTGTTTCCATTACAGCTCTGAACAAATGCCTTACAGCTAAGCAATCATAAAATAAGTATGAGCCTTCAAAGATCACCAGTGCTTGAGAACTTAGATCAACTCATTCCATAATTTTTTGTGTTTGTGTTGTTTAGAGACACAAATTAACCCTTCAGAGACATTAGCTGCTTGTGTGAAGAACAGATAACAGATAACAGAATTATGAATAATGTGTGTTCCTCTATGATCCCGCAGTTACCCTTTCCATATGCATTCTTCACTCCTGTGGACTCCCATTAATCAACTCTTAAATAAGACTTTTAATTGCTACCATACTGATCTTTTGTATTTTCGTGGATCTACCAATCTAGGCCAGGAACCTCAATGTACTCTTGCATGGAATGGCACTAACATTACTGGCCTTGGTGAGTTGACTGTCTGGAATGGGGTTAGATCTGATCTTTTGAAGGAACTCTGTACCTTCTCAATATTGATTGCTCAGGTCCTGGCTAATATTCTTCTCTCCTAAATACTATCCATTGCCACTGACTGGTGCTTCACTATTTTATAGGAAGGGCATCTGTTTTTAACACAGCATCCTTCATAGTGGCAGTTGGTAATGTCTGGGGACATTTTAAACTGTTACAGTTGGAGTGTAGTAGGTTATTGGAATTTAGAGGATAGAGGCCAAGAACAATCAACTATCTAGAATGCACAAGAGCTTCATGTGGCACAGAATTAGATGCCTCTAGATATGTCGCATCAAGGTGGAGTAATTGTGTCACCACTGAGGTCAGCATTATGATAATGATATGGATCAATGCAAAAAAAATAATTTGAAGTTGTATGAATGATAAAAGTGAGACCAACATTATTTTTGTAGTCTTATTGCTATTAAAATTCTATATGAATTAACAAATATTTACACTTAATAAGACAAATTTTAGATACATAATGTACATATGTAAATTTTATAAAGTACTAAGTAAATAGTTGTTAATGTTAAGCTAATGTTGTTAAGATGTTTATAAAGTTTTATAAGCTTTATAAAGTTGCTGTATATAAGTATTAAGAATACAATAAAATTTATTTTAATATTACCAATAGAATGCATATTTCAGAGAAAAAAGCTATAAAGCTATAGTATTATTATTAGCTATATTATTATTATTGTATAGTGTACAGTTCTGGTGCCAGGCCCCCCAAAGAGGCCGATGCAAGGGTGGGTTAGGGTTTCTTCCAGCCCATGGCCTCTAGAGAGGGAAGACTGTGAGCCACAGACCACTCACAGGGAAGCATTGTCAGAGCAATAGGCTTTGTTTATTGAAGGTAGGGATAAGGCTTTTAAGGGTAAAGGCTTTAGGTTGGAAACAGAACGTGGGTAATACAGTTTAGACATTACAGCAACAAGATGGTATGCATAGACAACACTCACAAGGTACATGGCATCATTGATTTGGATGGTATGCAAAGATAACAGTTACAATGATCATGGCATCATTAAATCAGGAAGCATGTAAAGATAGCGGTTGCAATGCTTGTGGTACTATCAGCTTAGACAGGTTTTTTGACCTGGAGATTTTCTCCTGCACTCAAACCAGCAGGGACACAAGTCTCTAAACAGAGACTTTCTTTTATATTCAAGGCCAGCTGTTGAATAAAAGCCCTTGGAAGAGGCTGGATGGAGGTGGATGATGGTGGATGGAGAGAGGTCTTTCACCTCCAGCCCAGGCCACGTGTCTCCAACCCCCTCCAGGCGCCTGGTCTGCAGGTTCAGGATAGCAGCGGGAAGATAACTCACAGGCAGTCAGGGTTCAGGAAATATCAGCTTTATTCAAGTCCCTATCCAACAGGTGTGCCTTCTCTCATAACCTTTTACGCTGGTTTTCATCAGCCCTGCATTCTACCTCTTTAAGCCATCTCCTCCCCTGCCTCCTTCCTCCTTGCTGAATCTCCCCCAACCTCCCAATCAATCTCTCTTCCGGCCCCCTCAGGTAAAACCTTTTGTTACCCACCAAAGACCCCTTCCAGAAATGGTCAGATCTTATTATCAGGTAAGGTTACAGGAAGAATGGGGGTGGAGTGGGGGTAACAGCCAGCTTGCAGAAATCTTATTTTGGGCCCTCTCTCCCCACAGTATAGTATTATTGTAATGCTATTGGAAGATAGAAACATCCACAGACTGGTACACACATTTAGTAATCTAATTTTTATAAATATGCCTATATGAGTAAAGTATAGTAGGACGTAATTATTTAATAGCAAAAAATAGATTTAATAGCAAAAATATATTTACTTATATTATCTTTATTAATAAAATTGATGACTAATGACTTAAATCTTCAAAAATAACATAATACAATAAAAACATAAAAGTAATACAAAAGTCAGTCAATATAGTATCTTTAAAAACTAGAGAATATCTTTTAGGCTAGATCGTGAAAAGAATAAAACAAAAATGATGATATTTTGGAATTTAACAGAAGACATCTGTAGCAATTCAGTCACAAACCTGTGAAGTGAACCCTGAGGCAGAATCAGGTCTGGGCTCTGAGCACTGACAGATGTTTTCCACAGCAAAACCAAATCAAAACTAAACCATATTGAGGAACATACTCACCAGAAATTGTGGGGTTTTTTCCTCACAATTGTAATGCCATCTTATAAATCAATTATTAGTTTATGAAAAGTGATAATTATATTTACCTTTATTAAATGGAGTCTATAGGTAAAACCACAAATAAATTAGTAATATTTAAATTACACGACAGAACAGCAGGCAGGGCATTTAACTTGCACATAGTTAACCTGGGTTTGATCCCCAGCATCCCATATGATGCTCCAAAGCACCATCGGAACTTTTTCCTAAGTATAAGCCCAGGAGTAACCCCTGAACACTACACGGTATACTGCCTTACTCCACAAAAATGTTGCATGACTTTTAGTGATAGGTGCTATGAATCCTAGGAATATATGGAGAGATTAAAATAATTTGAAAGCAAAAGATTCATGAATTATTTTTGCAAAATTAATCAAAATATTCATTTTCACACACAACTGTAAATTTTTTATAATTTGGGAAAAATCAGTTCCATAAGTAGCACAAATTTATGATAAACGAAGTCAAAATTAAAATAAAAACTTAAGCACGCATGTTAAAATCTAAACATGTGTAATGATGCTCTTTCTTATAGCTCATATTTCTATCTTCTCATGATTGATAATAAATTCTGGAGTGAAACAGCATATTATCATTCAAAAACGCAAAAAGTGCAGTTGGCAAATTTATGTCTCCACCCTTGCAGACTAATTTTCTACTATTTGAAGTAACTTCTAATTTACAATGCTTAGAGCAGACATTCCACCAACTGTTATTTACTATTAATTTCTGGTTTAATTATTATAGCACTGGGAGATTAGAATAATTGATTTAACCTTTTCTACCACTGCAATCTCAGTGCCTGTACCAAACACGGATCTCTAACTACGCTCTCATAGTACTTTTCACATACCATGGGAGAATGAGCATTTTAAATGAATAGATCATTCATTTCACCTTTGCTCTTCATTTGACCCTGGCTTATGAACCAGGTTCATTGTAAATGCAGCTGAAACGGTTTTTGAAGATGTAATTTTCATATGCCCAGGGTTCTTTGCTCTATTGAGGTTATAGAGTATATTTTCCTTCAGTTTTAATTTGCCCTGATGCCTGAGCCATATCTCCCTGCCCTTTTGCCTTCAGATTAGAGGACATTGTGAATTGCTTGGTGCAAGTCTCTGTGTTTTAGTTAGTCAGAGATTGGACAATTGACCTTTCCATGAGGTGTTCTGTTGTGGTTTATTTTCTTTGACTCATTTCTATCCTTGAGGGCACTTTCTCCCCTTGCCCTAATCCAAGGGTCCTGTGAATTTGCATGTGTAAAATCTTTCTCAATACCGAGATAAGGTTGCCTGCATTGGCCTCCAAAAATCAAGGATATGACTGAATTTCTTCTGTGTCTTCTGAATACAGAGAGACAAGTAACAAGCTAAGGAAGGGTTTTATGTTCTTTATCCCAAATCCAAGTTTCTCACCAATTCTGAGTTTCTTTCTACTCTTTCTGTCAGGTTTTTTTCCCAAGTAACCTAACAGCCTATTTAAGTTAAAACTTGTGACAGATTCAATCAATTGAGAAACACAGAGCTTCTGCCTTTTAGTACTGAAAATGATAGAAAATTTGTTTAAAATAACTGACTGATCTATGATTTTTCAAACCATTTCCCTTTGATTGCCAAATATTAATGGTCTGATAACCTTGGCATTATAATATAGAAAGATAATAAATTTGATATAGTATAAAACCATAAATCTCCTGTCTATGTATCAATGGCAAATATTTTAAAATCATTGTGAAAGTCACCCAATAATGGTATCTTTCCAAAGTTATTTCCCATGGAAAAATGAAATTTTCTATGAATAATATTTACTTCTTCATTTTATATCTTTTTCCTAATAGCTGGAATTGATTACAATTTCTAGTCCAAAAGTGTTTTTATGGAATTGAGTGGAAATCTAGGAAAATATTACATGATTGTTTATTATGATAGTGGCATACCCCTCACCAGGTGAAAATATGTCCCACATCACTAAGAAATTTTCTTAAACATAGGTTTTAGCTAGTTCTTTTTTTTTTCACATGATTGCTCTCCAACTTCTGAGATGGTCATATCATTTTACTCTTTTTATATGAAAACGATCATTGATTGATTTTCTAAAAACAAGTATAAATTTGAATTCCTAGAATTTATCCTGCTGCTTATAATGTACTCTATAATGATGAATTTCAATCGCTGATATTTAAAGAAAATGTCCATCTATATATATTTATACATATGTATAGCTATATCTAGCTATAGTCAATTGCTTTTAAATTCTTAAAGGTGAGAGAGATGAGAGATGGGGGCATTGGTGGTGGAACGTTGCTCTAGTGAAGTTAGGTGTTCTTTTTATTACTGAAGCCCTACTACAAACATGTTTGTAATCATGGTGTTTAAATAAATATATTATTTAAAAAAATAGAAAGAAATATTTTCTTAAAGGTAAAAAATCATAAATTCTTTTTTTTGTTTTGTTTTTTTGGGCCACACCCATTTGATGCTCAGGGGTTACTCCTGGCTAAGCGCTCAGAATCGCCCCGAGATTGGGGGGACCATATGAGACGCCATGGTCTTTCCTTGGCTAGCAGTTGCAAGGCAGACACCTTACCTCTAGCGCCACCTCACCAGCCCCTAAAAATCATAAATTCTTATAGGTCAAATCTACAATGAGAGAATTAGAATAGAACTGCATTGTGAAAAGTAGATTTTTCGTTTTCTAATGGAAACAGGAGTTTTTTTTAGAATTTTTTAGTGGTTTTAATTTAGTGTTTCTCTTTAAGCCTTTGTTCTGTGTCTCACTTGAGACATACAGACCTGTAGTCGGTCTCATGACAGTATGACAATATGCTTCAAAGGTAGAGACACCCTTTATCTTTTAGGCCAAGGGAATTTTCTTCCTAATTTCCCTAATGTTTACTGCACCTGTGCAAAAACAACAACTACCAACTTACCACATCTGACCCCCCATTTTTCTCTTTTTTTTCTTTTAATTTAATTTATGGTTATAACTTCCTAATAGGGGCTCCTGACCGCTTTTATTTACTTATTTTTTTTACAGAACCATAGAACATGAATCATCTTGTTCTGCCTTGGATATCTAAGTCTTCGAACAAACTGAGAAAAGAAAAGATAGTGAATGGAACCCAAGGGCCAAGCGTTTTAAGCAGCATTGAGTGGAAATAAAAAATGGTCAGACCTAAATACTCAAACCAAAGTCAATGACAATAGAATCAAGAGACCCAAACTATAACAAGCTGTACACAAAATGGGCAGGTTACATTAACAGTCCAGGGGGCTAAAGATGGAGATATGGGATGCATGCTGAAAACTATGGTGGAGGGAAGTCAACACTGGTGGTGGAAATGGCCCCAATTCACTGTCTCTATGTACTTCAAATACAATTGTGAAAGACTTGTAATTCAAATTGGTCTCAATAAAATTATTAATAAAAACCAATCATGCTTCACCAACAAAAAAAGAGAAGAAACAAGTAAAAGTGAAAAGTAAAAGTAGTAATAGCAAAGAGGGAGAGTAATAAACGGCTTACATTGTGAATGTAAATTCCAACTGCAAATTGTTTCTTTTGGATTCAGTGTATGTCCATGACTCATACAAGTTTTATTTTTCATATTTAAATGTATCATTTCTTGTCTAAAACCGCCCCTTAGAAAGAGGAAATACATTTATCAGAAATATTTCTCATCTATTTTTAGTGTGAAGAGCAAGCTTTGCTAGTAGTTGTGAAAAGATAACAATGCATTCATGATTATTAATTTTATACCCATCCCCACATTTTCAGATTCAGATTTTCTGAAAATAATTTTGTATTGGTAAACTACATACTTTAATCTCAATTATTCTTACAAATAGTGAATCTCAAATAGTGAAGATCAGTGAATCTCAGGAACGACATTTTGCTGAATGTACTACATATATGTATATGTATGTATGTATATATATATATATATATATATATATATATATTTGGTGGAATGACCCAGACATATGAGAGAGGAGAGAGAGAGATTCTGTCAGGTGAATGAACATTTATCATTAGGTGAAGCTGACCATTTGCTCCACCAACCTCAGATTTTTCTTTTTTGTACTCAAGTGATAGTAGAAATTCAAATTTTCTATATGTATTTCTCACATTCCTGACCTGATATATGTTCATTTGTTATATCCATACATGCATACTCTAGATTTTTTCCAGCTGACTTTTTGTTTTCTACAGAAGTTTCTGAAATCAAAATTGCTCATGTTCTCTGGACACTATTGTTTTTAGAGGCTGTTAACACATTTCTGAGCTTCAATTCTTCATAAATATATTTTATATTAATAACTAAAGATTTAATACTATAATCTAGGTTCCTGGTGTTTCCACCACTGTTCTTTGCTTTCCTTGTTTGCTTGTTTTGTTTTATTCTTTGTTTTGGGGCCACATCCAGCAGCTCTCCTGGTTACTTTTGGCTCTGCACTTAGAAATTACTCCTGGCAGGCTCCGGGAACTCTATGGAATGGTGAGGATCAAAACCAAGTGAGGTATATGCCCTCCCTCCTGTGCTATATCACTCTGGTCTCGACTGTACTTTCCTTAACCTAACCTTAATTTTAGATCTCAATAGTGAAGGCTCAAAATCACCAACCAATTCACATGTTAAATTCAGTGTATATGTATTTCTTTTATTGTTTTTGATTTTTAAAGACATTGGTAATTTTCTCTCCAATGTTGTAGTTTTATAATCATTTGTAATATATAACTCATATAATATATTTGGTATATGATATATGTGTTATATAAGCATATAATATATAACATATATATGCTTCTGTTTATTATGCCAAAATATCATACCCTTTATAAAAAATACATTAATCTAAAAATGACACGCATTCCATTGTTGTTGTCATACACCTTTAGAATCACTTTACTTTTCCTTTCACCTTTTCTCAGTTAATTATCACAAGTACCCTTAATTATCTCAACCCTGATCCTCAGGTGATTTGTGTTAAACTCTGGCTAATAAAAGTGTCAGGGGAAAACAACATAAAAAGAAGCTTGTCTGACTCAGTAATATCCAAGACAATGCTTGACAACCTCTGGCCAAAAATGTATTTTCTGCCATGACTCTGTCTGATTTTTTGTGTGAAACTGAGAACCCACACTCTTGAAATGTTTACTTCTACTAGTACCATAAAGTTGGTGGGTCTATATTTCTGAGAAAGTCACAACGAAATATAGCCAGAAAGCTTCATGTGACATTTTCCTGATGTTAAAGATGATATGATTTCAACGAAGAATAATATCAAGTTTCTGAATATTGATTATTATGGAAAGGTATATACAACTAAACACAGATTGTTCCCAGAGTCAAAGATTTAAAACATACTAAACCTTAATCAGAATCCTTGCACTGTCTACCATTATAACTTTAAGTATAGAGTATATAAGTGATAAATACATACAAGAGGCATAAGTAGATATTTTAATTTGAAGAAAACGTAATATCTACTTAAGATATTTCATGCATATATTCATGTGTATACGTATATATTATATGTATAATTTACATATATTTATATGTATAATTTATAATATATAATTAATATATATAATTATAGATAATTTATATATATATAATAATTGATATGAGGATTTATTGAAGTATAGCTGTATTTGGAGGAGAGTGCCCATTAGGCTGAAACAAAGACTTTATCTACAGGCAGTCTGTCCTCCACCCCGAGCACTTCACAATCTTACCAGCACCCTGATCACAGGGCATAGTGTAGTCCCAGACACAGCAAAATAAAATTAGACTGTGAAATATTTTTCAGAGAAGTGTTACTACAAATCTCATTAAAAAGTAGAAATGTAGTAGCACCTATAAAAATTGAGATACATTCTGTCTGATTTAGTGACTACTCAGCATACGTCTATTTAATTTTAAGTAATAGGTTATATAATGAAATATAGAAAATTTTGTTTCTCAGTCGATTGCTCACATTCTGTGCTCAGTTAATACATATTGCTTGAGCATATTAGAAGGGACAGAGCAGAAAGCTCTTTTAGACAGTGCAGGTAGATTGGAGAGAGTAATGCTGTTGGCTATGAAACAGTCCTGCATTCAAGTGTTAGCTCCATCATCAATCACTGGGTAATAGTTTGTCAAGACTCTTTATTGCTACCTATGAAGTAGCATGTTGATTTTTGGTTGTGAATTGTTAAGATTGCTGTGTAAAAGAGTCTTTGATGATATTAAAGTAGTCACATAATTATTGGGATGTGAAATATCAAATCTACTTTAAGACAAAGAATAAAAATAGGTACCATTGAAGTTACATTGAGTAAAACTATTTTTAGCTCTTCAGTTTTTCACAAGCTCTATCATTTATTCACATGGTATTCACAATAAAGAACAGAGACTTTACTTTCCACATTGGGTTATTATTATTATTATTATTATTATTATTATTATTATTGGTTTTTGGGCCACACCAGTGACACTCAGGGGTCACTCCTGGCTATGCACTCAGAAATTGCTCTGGCTTGGGGTACTATATGGGACACTGAGAGATCGAACCACAGTCAACCTCGGTCCATCCTAGCTTAGCACATGCAAGGAAAATTCCCTTCCACTTGTGCCACCGCTCTGGCCCCTCCACATTATTTTCTTTAAACTAGTTGTAATGTTTGTCAGTTTTGCAATTTGATTTAGGAAACATTTATTTTACAATACTTTTTAAAATTCACAGGATACCTCTTTCACTATTCCAAAGAGATTTGGTTTGTAGCCTTGCAAAATAGTAGTAATCGTTCTTCATTGATACCACTAAAATATTTAGTCATTCATTCGGAGTTTTAATTTTTAAAAGCATAGTGAGTGTGTTACAATGAGTTTAATGGTTCTTAAACATGAATACACTACAAGATAATATTCTGAGTTCTCTCAAGTGTGTTCTCTGAAGAATAATGTGCTAAAATCTGCTCATTCATTAAACAAATATGTAATAAGCACTTACAATTTGCCCAAGCTAAGTGTTAGGGATCTTGCAGTTTAAAAATGAAAAAAGTTCTTATCTTGGAAGGCACACACTGTGTAAACAGAGCTATTTAATTGACATGGGAAAAAGTCACTACAAGAATTTCAGATACTGATGATTACTATGAAGAAAAGAAAAAAAGGCAGAGAGAGTAGGAAGAGGACTACTAGGACAACTGTTTCTAGAACATTGTTAGTTTACATGAGGGAAATAGTTATTCTTTGCTTAGCATGCTGGTATTAATTTGGAAAATATTTGTGGTTATTTGATGTTATTCTTCTACTTTCAATTTACTATGCTGGATGCAAATCCCACAACTAAAATAATAAGCACTTTTAGACACATTTCCTATACTTTCCAGAAAATAAAATACAATAACAAGATAAAGGACAAAAACCTAGTTGCTCTATAAAATATGAATAAGATCATAAACAAAACCTTTGGCTTTCTTTATCATCTTAATATACTATTTGTTTTTATGTCCTTTTTTAGAATAAATATGATTATGTTAATTAGAGGCCCAGGGAAGTTAATTAACTTTCTTTAATTCACTTCTTCTAAGTAAACAAATCAACAAGGAAAATTAGATTTCAATCAAAGATAAAATTGTACAGTGCAGATAGTTTCTTCTCTATATTCTATCTTCTTACATGATGAAAATAAGTAGAGGATGTTGGATAAGAGTAAAAAAAAAGCATTTTATAAGAAAAATGAATGAAAGTAATAAAAACAACAGGAAAGAATAGAAACTTGTGAAGCACTGGAAAGTTTAAATTACCCAAGAATCATAGCTAAGAAATAAAAGGTTAAACAATCTGAATTTCTTTCTGAATCAATAGGTGTTTGCACTGATGAGATAGGGAATACACTCACAAAGATGAGTAGACATTATCAGACCATATTCTTACTGAGTATACGATGCCCCTCACCCACTAGTTCTGCTAGTGCCTTGTTCTTGTAATCTTTAACCTTTAGAACTAGAAGTCACTATGGTAAATATATTTCTGGTATGTAAGCTAAACATTCAGCAATTTTTATTACAAAGCATGAACTAAGGCAACATAAACTATTTTAGTACAAATATAATATATGCTGTTGCAAGGAAAGACGAAATTATGCATTTTTTTCCTACCTGGATTGACTAGAGAACATCAGGTTGAAAGAAATAAGTCAGAAAATGAAAAATAAGTATCTGATGATATCAATTGTCTATGGCATATAGAATAAAATTAAAGGGAAAAGCAAAATATCAAAGGGGAGGCATCAATTATTCTGTAACCTATATAGAACTGAGGCTTGGGAAGAAGTGAGGAGAAGGAAGAAAAAGGAAGAGGAAGGTCACAAGGGAAGGGGACAGGAGCCTTGGACACATCTGTTGTGAAGGGGTGTTAGGTAACTGTAAATTAGTTAAAGTACCAACAAACAGAAAGCATGAAATCCAAATAACCAAACAACGTTGTACCTGTCAGGAAGTAGACTGGGTAGGATGAGGTGGTATATGTGAACATTGGTGGAGGGAAATTGACATCAGTCGTGGGATTATTTTTGGAATATTGTATATCTGAGACTCAGATATACATACTTTGTAAGCAATGCTGTCTAAATGAACAAAAATAAATATGTAACGTATATGGAAATATTTCTAATATAATCATTAAGAAATATTGTGTAATGGGAATTTTAAATTGTTTTCTTTTTCTGTCTTTGGTGATGATCAATTATAAATATTCTTAAACACATAAATAAAACAATTTCTCATTTTGAAATAAATATTATAAGATGAAAAAGGCTACTTACAATTTGGATAGAAGTTTAAATGTGGACTTATTAAAATTTAAGAAAAGATTTTATAAACTAAAATATAATTTGATCTGTTGTGAAATGACATGAATATGGAAATATTCAGGAATGCATGAAAGTTATTATGAAGAATTTTTAAAATATTGAACAAAGGAGTAAAATTAAAATTTTATAAAAGCAAGAAAAATTCTCCAAAGGAAGGGAAGCTTTAAAACACTTAAATTATATCTAAGTATTGCTAAGAAAGAGATAATATCAACTGGCTTCAGCTTTTTCCACTGAAGTACTAAAATCCATAAAAGTTTTTCACAAGGTCTTTTGATTTTATGACTGCTTTACTCAGTCATGTTTTGGGGTTTTGTTTGTTTTTTTGGAGGGGTTCACAGCTGTCTGTGCTCTGGGTTTACTGCTTGATGATTACTCCTGGTGAGGAGTGGGGCACCACAATGGGTGCAAGATGAACCCAGAATTAGTCATCTGAAAGGCAAGTGCCCTTCCCAAACTTCTATGGCACCAGACCCACTAAGTCAAGTCTTTTATTCAGCTATTTTTAAGGGGAGAAAAATGATGAAGTTCTTAAGAACTAAAAACATTAACTTTGACTTTTAATTCTAGAAGGAAAAAAAATTCTGCCTTGATAAAAGCTTAAAAGACGAAAGTGATGCAGAACAAGAAGGTTCAAGTTATGTGGTTCTGTTGGAAGGCAAGGAACAAAAAGGGTGGGGGCAAAAATTTAAACAAGCAAAAAATGGGAGGAGTCCTTCTAGAGACTATAAATATCAGTTTAAGAAGAGAAAGGGGAAAAGGAAGGAAACATAAAAATAATACAAGAAAAATCAACCCCCCTCCAAAAACAAAGCAAAAACAAACAAAAAACCTGAAAAGCACCACAGCAAAAATACAACAACCAAGCACTAACAATGGTCCTGAAATAAAGACAAATCAAATCACAGGGAAAAAGAAAAAAAACCAATTACAAAAATGAAAAATTAAAAAAATTTAATTTGTGCTTTTTTTTTGCATAGGTACAGTAAAAATTGGGGAGATTAGAAGGGGAATTCCCCTGGCCTAAGAGATGCAAGGTTTCTCCACTCTGAAGTATACTGTCATGGATATAACTACAGGCTCTGTACATGCTCTTTTACTCTCCCCTAAGTCCTTTTGTGATGTCTGGAAGTTTTCCACTCCATCGTGGATGATTAAAAACAGGCCTCTGTAGCTAGTGATCTTAGTATTTGCACATGTCACAGGATGGAGTCTTTCTTTACAGTTCTAGAAGTTCTGTTCCATCACTGTTGTTTTGATCTGTATTGGTGGTCTTGGTTTTTGCACCAATCTTATGATGAAACCTAAGATAAAGTCTTTCATTATTTTTTCAGAAGTTCTGTTCAGTTGCAGTTGTCTCATTCTGACCTCTGGAATGTGGATGGATATGTAGAATATCATTCTAAAATGGGAAATACCTACATTCAAATAAATTCTTATCTAACAGAGATTGGAACTCCCAAATCTTGTAGTGCAATGGGACCTTACACTCTGAACGTTGGCATAATGACCTGGCTCAGGCCTCTCCATTCTCCATTCACCCTGAACCAGGGAAGCTATCTATGAAACACCCAAGGTTTTTTACAACAACACCTGGAAGCAATCTTCTACCAGGGAAGACCCTACTGCTGCTCTGACATCGATCTACTCACAAGAGACTTCCCTTAACACTGAGAAGACTTAAGAACATCAACGACCTGCATAACTGGACAGGGCTTTCTGCATTGCCCTTTAATTGTAAGGTGAAAAGAGAGAATGCACTGCACCATCCTAACTGCAATATAGGATACGCAGATTCCAGGATCTTTAATACAGAAACATGATACCAACAACAGAGACTGTGGAAAATAAAAGTGTGTTGGCACTACAGACAATGACTTGGATTGGGCAATCTAGTGTGCCTGGAGCCTAGAGCTGGTCTTATGCCAGGAAACTTCAGGGGTTTAGTCCCCTTGTATTTAGGTCAAGGATTTTCCTTTCCATGACCCCATATTTTGGTGGGCCAATGCAAACAATC
>PVKC010024763.1:0-16735 GCA_004027635.1 Crocidura indochinensis | reverse complement strand
CGCTGTCCTCTGGTCTTCCCCTTTTCACAGAGCCTACTCCTTCCACGTAACAGCTGATGGGCAGATGCAGCCTGTTCCTTTCCCCCCTGATGCCCTCATTGGTCCTGGCATCCCCCGGCATGCTCGTCAGATCAACACCCTGAACCATGGGGAGGTGGTATGTGCAGTGACCATCAGCAACCCCACCAGACATGTATACACCGGGGGGAAGGGCTGCGTCAAGGTCTGGGACATCAGTCACCCCGGCAACAAGAGCCCTGTCTCTCAGCTTGACTGTCTGGTGAGTGAGCAGGAACCAGTCCACAAGGGTAATTTGTCCCTAGAGACTCCAGAAGGAAATAGCTGACCAGGCCTGGGTTTTATTTGTTTAATGAGGAAATGGAAGCCTATTCTATTTCCTGTGTTAATTCTTAAAACACACACACACACACACACACACACACACACACACACAATTACTCATTCACTCAACCCTTTGTCACTTCATTTGCTGTGTTTCAGGGGTTAAATGTTAGAACAAATGGGGTTCTTTTTTAAAAATGTTTTTAAGAATGGTTTGGGAAGTTCTAAATGTATGTTCAAGGAGGGTTTTCTCACTTCATGGGGTAGAAATACAAGTAGACCTGGACTGTGATCCCTGCAGCCAGACTGCACTTTTGATCTTCCTCCCTACTTTGGATAAATATTGACTGGTAAACATTTGATATATGGCATGAAGCCTGTTCTCAATAGTGCATATGTTTTTAGGGAGATCTAGGAGAGATGATTGGATTTTATGGAAAGGGGTAGTATGTGTGCTATAAAGTGTTAGGACTGCTGTCAACAAGAGCAGAACCCCAGGGGTGCTTTCTAAAGACTCATGATCTAACTTTGCCTGGACCCTGGGACTCCTCTTCTGTCTTAGCATGATAGAGCTCACAGACAGTTTTCGACCCTTAAACTAGGACTGGGCCATTCACACATCACATGCCACTGGGTCCCCTTTGACCTGATCTGGTGTCTGCCTACACTTGCCCACAATACAAGGCTAAGTTTGGCTAATTATGAGGACTGTAGGGAGAGTGATCACAAAGGAAAGCAGGCTAGTGCTTTTGAGAGATAAAGGCCTTTTAGAATGGGTTGGGATTTTTTTGTTTGTTTGTTTTTAAGATAAAAATAGCCTGTCAATGTGCTTGCTTCAACAGCACATATACTAAAAATTAGTCTGTCGGTGCAAGTTAAATATACTTGATCCTCACCAGACTCTTGTAGTGGGAGTATAACAGTGCCCCTTTTTTGTTGTTTTTGGTTTTGATTTTAGGTCAGTTTTAGGCCACTCAGCCATCAGTGCTGAAGGCTATTTTGGCTCTGTGCTCAGGGCTTGCTCTTGGCAAGTCTTTCTGGGACCATAAGTGATGTCAGGGATCAAACCTTAGTTAACTGTGTACATAGAAAGCACCTTTACCTTTAAGTTGAGGCATCATTCCAGCCCTATGGTTTTTTTTTTAATTGTTGTTGTTGTTGTTGTTATACACATAAAGTTTTTCAAATCTTTGACCATTGATAGTTTATGGTTGAACTTGATTTGAACCAAAGATATCAGTTGCCTCTCTGGGGAGGGAAGGGTCATTTTGGCTCTACCTCTTTTGTAAACGTGTTACCTTTGATAAAGAGATGTCTTTTTCTTATTGACTTCTTTGTTCTTCATAATTTTCCTTATGCAAATTAAAACTAACCTGGAAAGTATTGCTGTTACATCCTTAGTCAAGAGTCTATGTAGGCAATGGTGACCCAGTCTAAGTTAGGTAGGGAATTCAGAGTAATGGAAACCAAGATATGGCTAGGGTACAGACTTTGCAGCTTCTAAATTGTAGACAGTGGAGGGTGATGGGCTCAGGGGACTGTAAAGTCTTCTTGAGTTTGAAGTATGTGGTTTCTTCTTTGAGTACACGTGCACCTTTTTCTTCTGATCATTTTGGTTGGCCCCTTTGGAAATTAGACATCAAGAACGGTTATGAAGCATTCTCAAGTGCCCTTATCATCCTAAAACTTCCCTGTGTACTTCTTTTTTGGCTTGGAGATAGTTGCTATCATTTCCCAGTCCCTACTACATTAATTTTGTCTTGCTGGGCTCCATGAAACTCCCTTTTCAAAGTTATAAAACAAGATGGCAGTTACCAAGTATGGCGTTGGTATGATGACAATGTAGTATCCCAATTGAATTGAATTATTTTTCTTCCATAGAACAGGGATAACTACATCCGTTCCTGCAAATTGCTGCCTGATGGGTGTACCCTCATAGTGGGTGGGGAGGCCAGCACTTTGTCTATCTGGGACCTGGCCGCCCCCACCCCACGCATCAAGGCAGAATTGACGTCCTCTGCTCCGGCCTGCTACGCCCTGGCCATCAGCCCTGACTCCAAGGTGTGCTTCTCATGTTGCAGTGACGGCAACATTGCTGTGTGGGACCTGCACAACCAGACGCTTGTGAGGTGAGCAAAGATGTTTCCAGAGGATATTTCCCTACATAGGTCTTTGGCCCAGCAGGCTTATTGCTCTGCCATTTAGACTCATCCAATCACTCAGGCAGTATCAGGCATGAGTTGAAGGTTGAGGGTACAAAGACCACAGGGGGAGGCCTTTCCCTTTTCATTTTTCAGCCATGTGCATATGCCAATTTTATTTGACACATACCCTTGGTGTGGGCCAGCTCAAGTGATGACACAAAGCAGAGATGTGCTAGTCCCTAAGTTCCCTCATCTTGACACAACATAGTACGTCCCCCATTAATAAAAAAAAAAAAAAGTGTTTTCACACACACATACACAGAAACACACATATACACAGGTTTGGCTTTCTTTTAGGACTTAGTGTATTATGTAGCATTGCGAAGGGCCCTCAGTCCTATAGGTCTTCTTGATGTGCAATATACTTAAATCTTCATACACCCATCATTACCTTGAAAATAGCCTGATATAAGGCATCGAGTACATCTAATTTGTGAGCCTTCATAGACCAGTATCACCTCTGTTCACAACATTACAACACTTCTGATAATCTTCACTTGAACAGAATGGTCTAACACTGTTTGAGACTAAAGTCTGGAACACTTCATGTGATATACTGTCTACTGTCCAAGAGAGGTAAGAACAGTTTGTAGATCTCACAGTGCACAGGAAGTACTGCTCTTGGCCTCTACCAGGCACCCCAAGAGGGTCCAACCCCAAGAACCAGCTGTAATCTCAGGGATTTATTTTGTTAGCATTTTGCTGCCATCTTACAATGGAAGGATCATGAGTCATGGACTGTCTGTGGATGTTTTTTACTTTACCGAGCAGCTTGTTTATGCAAACAGGAGCCTGCTGATAAAGGATAGCAATATCAACAGAGGTACAATGGGAGAGGGGGTATCCATGAATTTTGTTCACAGAAGAGTTTTGCTGTTTCTTGGTAACTAAGACATCCTATCCAGGGTTCCTTTGACTCAGCTTGCTTGATTCCTGGCCTCTGATAGTAGTCTTGCTTTTCTTGCTCTCTGCTTGGCTCCTGTCAACCCTTTCCATGTGCAGAAGCCAGTATTGATTTCAGAGATGGTGTGGCAGTCTTAAACACTAAGTATTAATTAAATATCAAAGGTAAAACTAGTCTGCTTCGCAGTACACCTTCACTTCAAAACATCTCCATTTTGATGTATGAAGCCAAAGAAATAGTCCAAGGAATAAGTCCAGGACCCTTGCACATGGTCAACCTTGGTTTGATCCCCAGCACCAAATGTGATTCCTGTGCCCCCTTGGAATGATATCTGAGTGCAGAGTCAAGGCTATGTCAAGAATCATGGGTGTATGCCCCCTTAAAGAAAAACCTGTGTTGTGTCATTTTAGGCTTATGAACTACTAAGCAGGTATCCTGACACTTTCTAAACCTGTACCAAGGAAAAGGAATAGACTGTGAGCCATTATAGTAGGTGCATCCATTCAAAGCTCTGGACACAATGAATGTCTCTGAGCCACCTGTGGCCCTAAACAGGGGTCAGCTTAGCAGCACTGTAGGTAACAGATCTGGGTCTCAACTCTCTTCAGACTTGAAAAACTAGCAAGTATTCTTTGTTCTTGCTACAAATTCATGGATTTGTTACAAATTCATGAAATTTCAAAGTTTCAGTTCTCAGGTCTTGTTAACATTTAATTTACTTAAACCCCATGTCCTCTGTACTACTATTGTACTGTTTTGGGGGATCAATCTGAGCTCCAGAACAGTTTCATTTACTTGGCTCCAGGTCACAAAGATGGGAGTAATTAAACTGAGATGGAACTCGGGTGCCTTACTCTTTCATCTGAAGTCTGAAGCCTGCCCAGAGCAAGTCCCAGGGGTGCCACTTTTATGGGTTCGTTTCTTCTTCTTCAGCTGGCTGTAGTGGCTGGAGGCTGCGTCTATTCGTCTCTGTGCCTGCTGCTGCTCACCTGCTCACCGTTTTCTTTACAGTTTCTTGCTGTCAGTTATTTGAGAGCAGCGCTGAGATATGCGGCTGGAGGGGGTGGCATATTATCTGTCACGCACTCTGAGTCATCGGAGAAAGACATCACAGGATTATTTAGTCCTTTGGGTACAAAGAAGCAGAAAGAATAGAGGAAGAGGAAAGCAGCATGTTCAGAAAGGAAGCTAGCTATAGGCTAGCTTCACAGCTAGCTATAGGCTTTGGTGACCTGTGAGCAAGTCTAAGACTACTGGAGTCTCTGCTTCTGCTGACAGTAGGGGAGAAAGTTGGGTCATATGGGGGAGAACTAAAATGCAAGCTCAACACCTCATAGAGAGGAAAGATTTGGGGGTTGGTGATTGAGAATTTGGAACTAAGAGAACTGCAGTTCTTTTTTCTTCGAGTTCACACTTTAGAAGTTCCAGGTTTAGCCCAAGTTGTAATCTAGGCTTACCTTGAATTCTGAGATTAGTTTGAAGGACTCAGAGGATACTTAGGTATAAGACCTTGCTCACGGACAGAGAGGTTTTCTTTGGGCTTGCTGGGCTCATGCAAGTGACAGGGCCTTGACTGCGACCTCTTCTTAGTCCTCTGTCATCTTCCTGCTGTCTTGCACAACAAAGCCCAGGACCCCCAAATCCTTAGCACACTCTTACTGTGTGCCAGCTTGCTGTTACTGTACACACACACAGAGCAGACTGTGTGCATTTCCCCTCAATTGTTCAGTGCTTATCTAGGTTGAAACCAACAAGCTCATCTTGAACAGAGCAATCTCAGCTCTGGGATGGCCGAGGTGCCCACAGGTTACCTAATCAACTAGCTGTGTCTCTGCTTCATGCTTCTGAGTTCAGAGTTCACTTTGACCTCCTTGTTTCTGGGAATCCAGATTGTCTATAACATGGCTTACTTCCTAATATGGAGCATCAAGTTGAGTAAATATGTGAGCTTATGCTTTTCTGGCACATAGGACATTGCCTGTTGATTCATTCTTGGAAACCAAATCCTTCTGGACCCCATGCTTGTAATGTAATGGTACAGGCCCATGCAATTCAAGGGCAAGACCTATTCTGTCTGGATGGAAAACACCGGGGATCTGGTGCTCATTTTCCCCCCACTCCCTTTTCAACACTTAAACACTTGCCAGACCCTACAGGAATTTTTCCTTTCAGACAGATTGTTTTGGTATAGTTCTGGCAATTTCACCATGTGTTCCCCAGAGTGAGTACTACCACACATCACCAGGTGTGTCTTCAAGAGGAAAAAAAAAAAAAAAAAAAACCCAGGAAATTTGAAAGAATAGCCAGCCAAGGGTATTTGACTTCTTCTGTGCTGTGACCTAAACTGGAATTCCACTTCTTGCTCACTTTGATCATGAAAAGAGAAAAGGCCAGAAAGCCTGCAGGTGCTGCTTCCTCTCCTCCTCGGGGGCAGGTTCATTTGATTGTGCACGTCAGCAGACGCTTAGGAGATGACATGCACAGCCCAGGTCCAAAACTAACACAGCACTGTTTACCTTGAGCTCTGGCAGGAAATCATTATTCAATCTGGTTTGTTTTCTCAGGCAATTCCAGGGCCACACAGATGGGGCCAGCTGTATTGACATTTCTAACGATGGCACCAAGCTCTGGACGGGTGGCCTGGACAACACAGTCCGGTCCTGGGACCTTCGGGAAGGACGGCAGCTGCAGCAGCACGACTTTACCTCACAGGTGACAGCTTCCCCTCACCGGGTCCTTCCACAGTGGCCATGGGCTGCCTACGCCTTGTGCATCCTCCCTCCTCTCTCATCCCAAGGCAATGAGAGCCAGAGCAGGATTGGAGGAGAGAAGCAGGAAAGATATGCCACAGCCCTGAGAGTAGGTGTAAAACCTGTGGGTTGAAGGAATCCAGGCAATGAAGGCTCTCATTCATGTTGTCTGTCATCCACATTACATTCTCACCATTGAGTCTGCAGTTAGGAGATGATCCTTTGATTCACACATCAACAGAGTTTGTGATGCTGAGAGACTGCAAGGAGAAAAATCACACCAGTTATGAAGGTTAATCTATTCCTCTTACAACAGGGCACTTAGGGCAAGGAGTATTTCAGTAGAGAACCACTCTTTTAATTACCCCTGGAGGTGAACTTAGAGGCAACTCAGCATATAAGTTTTGGTGTTTTTTTTTTTTTTTTTTGGTTTTTGGGTCACACCCGGCAGTGCTCAGGGGTTACTCCTGGCTCCATGCTCAGAAATTGCTCCTGGCAGGCACGGGGGACCATATGGGGCACCGGGATTCGAACCGATGACCTTTTGCATGAAAGGTAAACGCCTTACCTCCATGCTATCTCCCGGGCCCCAAGCATATAAGTTTTTTAAACTATAGAAAAAATAATGGTCACTGTGATCACAGAGTGTGAAGATTCTTGAGATGGTGAATGTCTGGATCTTGACTTGTTTAGGCAGTAGCACTTATCATTTGAAATGTTCTTTGAGAATGAAATCATTCTTTTAATTTTATATGGCAATAACAATGACTCTACTTGTGAACTAGGACAGAGGTCAGAAGGATTG
The DNA here is from genome assembly GCA_004027635.1 of Crocidura indochinensis. Lineage (NCBI taxonomy): Eukaryota > Metazoa > Chordata > Mammalia > Eulipotyphla > Soricidae > Crocidura > Crocidura indochinensis. Next base: position 9,730 of record PVKC010024763.1, on the reverse strand, counting down.
TCCAGTGGAGTAGGATCCTTGCTTTGTTCATGGGAAGCTGACCCATGAATTCATGAGCCCCACCAAGAGGGATCCCTTTGTGCAGAACTGAGAATAAGCCCTGCGCACAGTCAAGTGTGACACAAAAGCATATTAAAAACAAAACAAAAAAAAAAAAACAAGAGCTAGGGCAATAGCTTAAGTGGTTCAATAATCCAGGATGCTTGATGTCCTGACCTCAGTCCCTGGCCCCTATACCCTGTCATAGCACTGCCAGGAGTGGCTGTTAAGGCCTCTGAGTATCACAGTCCTTGGTCTGTGTTCTTTATTTCTTCAAGCCCATTCCATAAAGATCAGCAATGTGGAGAGAGAATCTAAATTCATAGTATTGAATTTCATTTTCTCTGTTCTACCGTATTTCCGGAGTATAAGACAACCCTTCAACCCATGAAAAACTTCCTTAAAGTCTTAAAAGTTATCACTCATCCCTGAAGCTGGAATAAGTTTCAGCATGCTGTATACAGGCATATAAAACAAATCCCAACTTTTAGGAAGTTTTTCATGGGTTGAAGGGTCGTCGTATACGCCAGAAAATACGGTAATTTTACTTACCAATGTGAGTAGATACTGTTTTTGGTGTGCTTTCAAAGTTTATTTTCTCAATAACTTTATGTAAGAATGTTCAAATATTCATGATAGTATAGAAAATTATAGATATTATATATATATTTATATATATATATATATAATCACACACAAAATAAAACAAAAACCCAGTAAAACCCTGCACCTCTGTCTGTCCTTCCTGTTATCTGCATGTGACCCTCTCATCTTCATCCTCCCAACTGTAGACACTGATTTATTTTAAAGTAAGTCTCAGACTAAGAGACTGCATCATATCATGCTTTCCTATTTCAATTAATATCCATAGGATATAAGGACCCTTAAAACAGTATACATGTGTACCATAATTAATATTTTGATTTCTGTTTTGGGGCCACACCTGGTGATGCTTGGAGCTCTTTCTCTGTGCCCTGGGATCCCATCCCTCTTGGTCATGCTCTGTGGACCATACAGAGTGCTTTTTTGCTTTTTTTTGGGCGGGGTTGGGGGGTCCATACTCAGTGATGCTCAGCGCTAACTCTTGGCTCTACAGTCAGGAATCACTCCTGGTGTTGCATAGGAGACTGTATGGAATTTCTGGGATCATCAGCTGTGTGTAAGGCAAGCACTCAACCTGCTGTACTGTGTCTTTGACCCTCTACTTGCTTCTTATAGACTAAAAGCTTTCTTGCTTGCTCCTCTCTGCTAGCTGCTTGGTCTGCACATTTGGCCTGTATCAGGACCATTGATCGCTTCCTCTTGTTCTTAAGATTTCTCCCTTGCCTCTCTTTTGTTAGTATTTTGCTTCTTGAGTTTTCTGAGCACAGTAATGTCTAAGACTTTCTGCTTCTTGTAGATCTTCTCCCTTGGCTACTGCCCAACTGGGGAGTGGCTGGCTGTGGGCATGGAGAGCAGCAACGTGGAAGTTCTCCATGTAAACAAGCCTGATAAGTACCAGCTTCATCTCCATGAGAGCTGTGTGCTGTCCCTCAAATTCGCTTATTGTGGTAAGTTTAACGGGAAGGAAAGTAGATGGTACTGATGGCCTAAACTTTAGAAATGTCATACACATCGTAACTGGGAAAAGTGTTCTTCTCGGCTGCTACATGTAAGAGCTGTTTTGTCTTAATCTCTTTGAGCCCAGTGGTGTCTATTTTGCAGTTTTCTGAACTAAGAGAAATCAAAGGGCCATAAAATTATCTGGTAATGGTTTTTAATATATACACATTTGGTGGGGTGAGTCTGGGGTGAAAGTTGGATACATATAACCTACCACTTAGAAAAGGAGTGGGTGAGAATTTGTAGTTGACTGGGGCAAGAGCTAGGGACTAGAATGAGGAACCTCCTATCAAGGAAAGAAATCTTTAGCTGCACCTAGATAGTTATGCACTGCAGATGGCTTAAATACAAAAGTCATCTGAGGTCCAGCATTTCTGGATAGATGGATGAATGGATGCTGTATGGGTGGTTGCATACATGGATGAGGAGCTGCCGTTTTCTGCTTTGTGTGTGTCATGTATTCGGTCCTTACTGTGAAAAGGCTAAGTCTTTTTAATTTTTTCTTTTAATGTCACACCCGGAAGTGTTCTAGTCTTGTTCTGTACTCAAGAATTAACTTCTGGTGGTACATAGGGAACCTTATGGGATGCTGTGGATCAAACCTGTGTCAGCAGAATGCAAGGCAAACACCTTACCTGTTGTACTATCCCTCTGGCTCTGGGCTAAATCCCATTTTCTCATGAGAAAGCTAACTAAAGAACAGCTTTTGGGGCTGGAGCAATAGTACAGTGGGTATGGTGCTTGATTTGCAGGTGGCAACCCAGGTTTGATCTCTGGCACCCCATATGTATTCGTAAGCTCACCAGGAGTAATTCCTGAGGGCAGAGTCAGGAGTTAAGCCCTGAGCTCTGTGAGGTATGCAGGATATCCTGAATAAACTAGTTATTGTGTCTGATTCAGTCCCTACCAATAACTGAATTAAGTCTAAGGTCATACAAGCTCCAAAATGGAGTCCAGATTTTAAAATTGTCTAAGGTATCAGATCAGTTTAGTGATAAATGCATGCCTTGTATGTGTGACACCTTGAGCTTAATACTCAAAATCATCCCATCCTCCCATTCTTTCAGTTCCCTCTTTTTGGGTAGGAGGTTGGAGTATGGGTTTGGAATTTTGTGACATACAGTGATGCTTAAGGACTGTTGCTGGCTATATGTTCAGAAGTGACTTTTGATGGTGATCTGGGGACGTATGCCGTGCCAGGGATTGAACCATGCAAGACAAGCACCTAACCTTCTGATAGCTCTTTTTTTTTGTTTGGGGTGGGGGCACACCCAGTGATGCTCAGGGGTTACTCCTGTCTATGCGCTCAGAAGTCCCTCCTGGCTTGGGGGACCATATGGGGCACCGGGGGATCGAACTGCGGTCCGTCCAAGGCTAGCGCAGGCAAGGCAGGCACCTTACCTTTAGCGCCACCGCCCGGCCCCCTCTGATAGCTCTTTATCCCCCAAATTGCTCTTTTTGTGCTCATGTCATGGACCAAACCATTGAGCATGATAGATAATGAAAATGCTAAGTCCAAGTTGCTAATAGTATTTTAGGAATACTATATAAATAGTATAAATAGGAATTAAAATTTCTTGCAGCCACCTTGTTAATATATATATTTTTTAATTTATTTTTTAATTTGAGAGTGAATTGAGGCCACATCTATTGGTGTTCAGGGCTCCTAGCTCTGTGTTCAGGAATCGCTCCTCAAGAGATTTGGGGAACCATTTGCTGTGCCTAGGATTTGAATTGAGTTTGGTTCTGTGTAAAGCAGTCGCTCTTCCCTCTTAGTACCTCTCCAATCTCTTAAATCCTCTTGTTAAATTCCCTTGCTTTTTTACTCTTCCTAGGTAAGTGGTTTGTGAGTACTGGGAAAGACAACCTCCTCAATGCATGGCGAACCCCTTATGGGGCCAGCATATTCCAGGTAAGTCAGGGCCCAGCCTGGAATAATCACTAGTCTACAGTAGGCTTCATAGCACCAGAAGTGAGGGTACTTTCAAGGGAACAGGGCCTCTGAGGGTCTTGTTGCTCTACACTAAACTCATACCCATTACTTTCTCTTGCAGTCCAAAGAGTCATCATCCGTACTTAGCTGTGACATCTCTGTGGATGATAAGTACATAGTGACTGGCTCAGGGGACAAGAAGGCTACAGTTTATGAAGTCATCTACTGAAAAACGTTATCTGGTTTAACATTTATAGTTGAATTGGGCCAAAATGTTTTGAATTTGTAGAAATAGAAGTTCTCTAACTTTTAAAGCAGTAAAGCAACACGGAGAACCTGTTTTCCAAATCTTGACACAAAACTACTTGGAGTTTGCCAAGAAATGGTGAGAGTGTATCTACAGGAGGTGGCAATCTGCCTGGACCAGTGGAGCACAAGGCAGAGGGGCCAAGGGACAAGGCTTGAAGAATGGACCTGGCTGACTCAATTCTTGGGAGCCTGCACCCTTTCTGTGTGCCCTGCCTACCTTACCTTTCTGTTCCTTGCGCTTCTTCCGATGTTCTGCCCTTGGTAGAGCAGTGCTGTCTCCAATGAACTTGTTTCCTGGTTTTGCATCTTGTGAAATGTTCTTTTGTATTTTTGTTGAAGGTGAAACATTTGTATAAATTGTAAATATATTTGGTTTATTACAGTAAAAGGCTTTAGTACCAATAAATATCTTTCCTGCTTCCTTTTTATCAGAATCATGGAATTTTGATGCAAAGTTCAACATTCGTAAAGAAAGTACAACCTTATTTTATTTTATTTTGGGGGTGGGAGGGTGGGTGGGTGGGGTGCTTCCCAAGTGGTGATCAGAGGTCCTGGGACCAATCTGGATCATATTTAGCCAACAAGCACTGAGGATGTAGTGATACTCAGGCCAGACAATCAACAACAGACAACCCACTGAGGGAGACCATATGGAGCCAGGATCAAACTGAACACTTGAGTATTGCCCCAGCCTATACTTATTTTATAATTTTAGAAATTGACTTGAACTTGGAGTACTTTGCATTAGATTGTAGTCAGCACTTCTGAGTGACTGGAAACTAAAGATGTAGGATCCTGAATAGATGAAGATATTATTCATGGCAGTTTTTTGGCTTGTTTTTTTTTGTTGTTGTTGTTGTTGTTTTGTTTTGTTTTGGGGCCACACCCAGTGACACTCAGGGGTTACTCCTGGCTATGCACTCAGAAATTGCTCCTGGCTGCGGAACCATATAGGACGTGGTGCAATTGAACCACGGTCAGTACTAGCCTAGTGCAGGCAATGCAGACATCTTACTGCTTGCGCCACCACTCCAGCCCCTATTCATACAGTTTTATTGGATTAATTTTAAATAATTGTCAAGATGCACTTTTTTTTTTCAATCAGGACACTCTTGTGATTTCTAGGTCAAAAATTAAAACTGATAGTGTAGTGACTTGTTCTGTTCTCTAGGGAAATCCAATCTTCAAATCTATTCTTTTTCCTCATGAGCTCTGTTCATTTAGGAAGTAATAGGGGTAGCCTAAGTTTACTATTCTAATGAAGGGTGTTCACAAAGCAGTAGACTTCACTAACCTCTCAAGGAAAGGTAGGTTGTCTCTTGTTTTTGTCTCATCACTAGTTACTTGATCTATTATATTAATTTACTTGGCCAGCTATACCAGCACTGAATCCTGTCTTCACAAGGCTTAGTCATCAGCTATTGTTGCTATCAATCAGTTGTCTGATTTTTAAATCTTTTTTAGCTTTAATTAACTTCAGTAGATAGAACCTGTAAGTAGGCAGGCTTTTAATGAGTTTTAATAAGTTATCATGCATGTTGTCTCTCAAAAGACCTATTTCTTCAAAAAGCTTATTCTTGGGGCTGGAGCAATAGCTCAGTGGTAGGGTGTATGCCTTGCTTGCAACTGACCCAGGACAGACCTCAGTTTGATCCCCAGAGTCCCATATTGGTCCCCCAAGCCAGGAGCAATTTCTGAGTGCATAGCCAGGAGTAACCCCTGAGTGTCATCGGGTGTGGCCCAAAAACCAAAAACAGAGAAAGGCTTATTTTTTACCTTATTGTTTACTTCTGTGTTTTAGAAAATAAGGCTTAATCTTTTTTTTTTTTTTTTTTTTGGTTTTTGGGCCACACCCAGTGACGCTCAGGGGTTACTCCTGGCTATGCGCTCAGAAGTCGCTCCTGGCAGGCACGGGGAACCATATGGGAACTGGGGGATTGAACCGTGGTCCGTCCTAGGCAAGGCAGCAGGCACCTTACCTCCTGCGCCACCTCTCGGCTCCCAGGGTTAATCATTTTACACTCAGACTCCTGGTTGTTTAAAAATAGCACCCAAGGAATGTTTATTGCTCTTGTTTTCTTAGGATTAGTGAATTGTTGGCAGTTTATCTTAATAGTTTTTATTTGTTATCCAGTCCTTCTTGATTTTTGCATATTTAACAATATTATTTTGTTTACTTTTTGCTAAAATAATATTTATATTGAGAGCTTACTGTTTTCTCGTCTCATTAAATGATTGTTAAAACCTTAATTACTAAAGCTGATTTTTCCTTGTATATTGAAGGAGGTTTCTAAACTATCAACTCATAGGGCTTATTAATGTACTATTTACTTATCTCTCCTCTCATTCCTGCTATTTTGCTTTTTTTCTGTCAGTGTGGTAGAGGGTAAGTTGCTCCAATGGAGGCTGCCAGTGCACAGAAGTTCCCAGGGACCCTCTGGGTTTCCCCACTTTCAGTTCAAATGTAACAAAGTAGAAGGCTGGGTAAAGGGGCGTTTTTTTTCTGAAAGGAAAAAAACCACAATTGCTCTTTTATTACCAATCTATTATTGGTGGAAGATTGGTGATTCAGGGTTTTTACTGTGTGGCCTGAGTTCATGGAGAAGGAACACATATTTGAAAGGATTCCTGGGTTCAAGAAATACGTTTTCTATTGATGCCACTTTCATTTTTCTTTTGAATCAGACACTGGTCTGTTGGAGTGGACTAGATTAGCATTCTTGAACTGGTTCCTCTGCTCGGGAATTTCCTACACAATTGTTTCCTCACTCCTAAGGGAGACAGATAAAATTGTGACCGCCCAATAGGGTCTTGAGGACCCGATCTCAGGTTTGGGTGGCAAGATTGGGAGTCATGAGTCACACACTAAGGGTGTGAGTGGGAAAGTGAGTTCTGCCTAAGGTGTGAGAGGAAACTGGAATCATGTCACTATTGATCCAGATGTTGTGTTCCTCTTGACCTAAATAAATATGGATTATAAATCAGTGTTCAGTATATTCAGATTCAGCTAGATGATGACTGGTAATGTAAAAGCTGTGCTTGGCAGTTTTCACTCATAGCAAATATCAAAGAATTGTCATCCCTATTTAAGGAACCAAATTTCAGAAACTGTTTTCTTATGTTATGGCTTCATAGAAGGTAGAAACAAAACTCAGTTATGTCAAATCACCTGTTCTCTTAAATCTGAGAATGGGCTGAAATTTTTTCTGAACTACCCAAGTTTTATCTTATTTTAAAATGTTTACCATTTGTACAACTTAAGTTTCACTGTGACTTAAAAATCATAGATGTAGGGGTTGGAGAGATAGCATGGAGGTAAGGCTTTTGCCTTTCATGCTGAAGGATGGTGGTTCGAATCCCAGCATCCCATATGGTCCCCTGTGCCTGCCAGGGGCAATTTCCGAGCATAGAGCCCTGCCGGGTGTGACCCAAAAACCGAAAACAACAACAGCAACAACAACATAGATATAGGAACTGGAGCAATAGCACAGTGGGTAAGGCATTTGCCCATTTACCTTGCATGTAGCTCAGATTCAACCCCATATGGTTCCCTGAATCTGCCAGAAGTAATTTCTGAACATAGTACCAGGAATAAGCCCTGAGCACTGAGAGGTATGCCCTCCCCCAAATAAACAACAAACAAAAAGAAGTCAAAATACAGACATAAGGCTTCTTTTCACTAACTTATAACAATGTATTCTAATAGTTTCTTCTTTTAGTAATTTTGTCTTTAGTACACTTTAAAAATCACTTGCCTACCTATAGGATTTTTTACACATAGGTTTTCCATGGAATTGAAGTTTATTGGGTAAAATTTGAAGTCCTAATGAGACTGGTTTTGTAATGCTTAACCTAAACATTACCTGATGTTTTCTATACTAATAGTCAGGACAGACTTTCATCATTATGATAATTAACAGTAAGTTTCTAGGGTTTTCTCAGGTGATAGAGGTGTTTGGCATAAATTCCAGTCCTCAGATGGGATTTTTGAGGGATTAATAATTTTTAAAATCTTTAATTTTTAAACTTTTAAAATAATGTAATTTTACACACTGGTTTAGAGTAGTGTTACCGATAGGGTTTCAAGCATAGCACATTCCAGCACACACTCCATCAGTCTGCACTCTCTACATCATTGTCCCAGTATTTCCTGCACCCTCCAGTTGATCCTTATTTCCCCCATCTTTTCTCCCCTGTGGTATATTTTCTACTGAAAACTAATTCTCTACTTATGTTGCTTTTGGTCATTATTCCCCTACAATTTTTTTTGGGGGGGGCATACCCAGGGAACCTCAGGGATTACTCCTGGCTATGCGCTCAGAAATTGCTCCTGGCTTGGGGGACCATATGGGACGCCAGGGGATCGAACTGCAGTCCATCCTAGGTCAGCCACGTGCAAGGCAAATGCCCTACCACTTGCTCCACCACTCTGGCCCCTATTCCCCAACTTTTTTAATACCCCATATGTGAAAGAAATATTTCTGTGTCTGTTCCACACCTGACTCACTTCACTCAGCATGATGCTCTTCAGATCCATCCATGTAGCAGCAAATTGCATAAATTCATCTTTTCTTATAGCCAATTAGTATCCATTGTGTATAGGTAGTATAGTTCATCCATTCTGTTTTTAGACATTTTTGAAAGAATTTTTGGGCCCTTGGGGAAATGCCAAGTAATGGCTTCACTGGGCCATATAGAAGTTCAGGGGCTGGGCGGTGGCGCTGGAGGTAAGGTGCCTGCCTTGCCTGCGCTAACCTAGGACGGACCGAGGTTTGATCCCCCGGTTCCTCATATGGTCCTCCGTGCCTGCCAGGAGCGACTTCTGAGCGAATAGCCAGGAGTAACCCCTGAGCGTCACCGGGTGTGGCCCAACCCCCCCCCCCCCAAAAAAAAAGAAGTCCAACTTAATATTTTTGTTTTGTTTTGTTTTGCTCACACCTGACTGTGCTCAGGGATTACTCCTGCCTCTACACTCAGAAATCGCTCCTGGTAGGCTCAGGGGACCATATGGGATACCAGGATTCGAACCACTGTTCTTCTGCATGCAAGGCAAATGCTCTACCTCAATACTATCTCTCAGGCCCTCAACCTAATTTTTTGAGGAGTCTTCATATTATTTTCCAAAAAGTAAACCAGCCAATATTCCCACCTTCCCACACTGATTGTGGGGTGTGTGTGTTGCTAGTATCACTTATTATTTTGCTTTTCTTTGATGATAAGTGATGCTCAACATTTTTTTATAATATGATGCTTAGGTGACTATCTCTCTTAAGGCTATAGGATAGCCATTAGGGGGGTTTAAAGATTCCACTTTTGCTAATGGTATGCTGAGTTATGAATTTTCCAAAAGTCTTTCAATGAGAAAAAGGGATCAGATTCTTAATTTCAGCATAATACTCAATTCCGTCATCAGCTTGAGATTGTGTGCTGACATTTCAAATCATCACCTCTGCTATAGAGCATGTGCTTATGTAAAGATCAGTTTTTGGCCTGGGGAACCTTACTCAACAACCAAAGTTGTTTCTGCTAAATTACTGGTTTGGTTTTAGACTTAAACAGTTCATTGATTTGGTTTTCGTGGAACTTGTGTTTTTAGTAAAGTTTCTCAGTGTGCCTCAGAATCGGTGAGATAACTAACAAAAGTCCAAATTTCTGCATACAATTTCAGAATTTCTGACTCAGTTTCAGCAAGAGTGATATGAAAAGGAAGGAACTGAAATTTAAATCTCCTGTTAATATCTTATGCTCTCTGATAAGCTGAGGGGCAATGATTGGTCAAGACGGAGGATCTATACAGATAACCAGGGTCCTCTACTGTAGGGCATGGGGCAGGCTTGGGTTTTTTTT
>PVKC010024762.1:0-16754 GCA_004027635.1 Crocidura indochinensis | reverse complement strand
AAGGAAGGAAGGAAGGAAGGAAGGAAGGAAGGAAGGAAGGAAGGAAGGAAGGAAGAGAAAAATAATCTTTGATGTTTTGTTGCCCTCTCCTAAGTTTCTGTGGCAATGATCCTCATCTTTCCCACTTGCACCTTTTCCTCTTAATTATTCTTTATTGTGGAAATCTACACCTAGACATGTATTTTAGGTGTGTCTAACATCGTTTCAAAATAAGCAGAGCAGTGTGACCAAATTTGGAAACAGTCTCAGCCTCAAAATCCCTAAGCATGATTCCTGCCCAAACTCCTCCCTTACTATTGACTGACTAGTTCTTAATCTGTGGGTGGGGGAAGCAAAACAAGGTTCTTCCTGAGTTTAATTTATGGCTTTAAGTTCAGAAGATTTCAGAAATAATATACAAAGGCAGTAGTCGGCAACCTTTTTTTTTTTTTTTCAACCCTGTCAAATCTCTCCAAAACCACGATTGAAATTTATTTTGAGAGCCACACAGAGCACGCGCTGACAGAGGCTAGGAGCAGAGTCCTGACTCCTAGAGCGGATGCCTGGCACACAGAAGAGCCAAATTAAAAGTGTAAAGAGTCACATGTGGCTCGCGAGCCGCAGGTTGCCAACCACTGTATAAAGGGAAGAAGAAGAAGAAGAAATGAATTCAATACCTGCACTATGGCATCAGGATAATCGTTCTTCTTGATCTGCTGCGTGAAATTACAACTAGTGATGCTCTGAGGATGCTCCTTGGCAATTTTTCGGACTCCAAAGTTGTTGAACTGCAGCATCTACAATTAGTGTTATAGAGAGTTATATTCACCCCAAACATTATCACTGAATTTCTGAACCAGACAAACAGATTAAGCTAGGGTATTAGAGAGAGTGGTGGTGTTCTAGTTCAAAACTAAGTGCAGGGAAAAACAGTCCTTATAAACACACAAATAGAACTAACAGGCACACAAACATTGTTCACACAGAACTATGTTGTCTAGGACTTTGTAAATTTTCTTTCTTTCCACTTTAGCAATATCACCTTTCCCAATAACATTGGTTCCCAGTGACCTGGCCTCTTTTTGCCCTAAATTCTCCACTGTGAAATGAAGGCAGTCACCAAGACACTTTTCTCTCAGGTTGTCTCTTAAGTAGGTTAATTCTTACAAATTTCTTAGAAAGGATCCTGGACCTAACATTAAAACATCTTAGTGATTATAATAAGAACTTCTGCTTGGTGTTATACCTATCACTGCTAATTCCCACCTTTGCATTCCAGAACATACATTTTCGTTCTCAAGTAATGAGATTCTAAGTCTCAGAGAAAATAAGCACATGCTAAGTGGCAAAGTCATGATTCAAACCACATGAATCGGTCCCCAAAGATCCATGTTGATTATCCAAGCCTAAGAGAATCTCTTCTTCAAGTAGGAAATGGCCCCTATTTTTTATTATACGTTTAATATCTTCATATGCAGAGTAGTTATGAGAAAGTTAAATCAATACTGACAAAGCTGTAAGAGCTTAAAGCACTTCCCAGATAAAGTATGTATTACCAGATTCATCAATAAGCTACCTCTCCCTTAACATCAAAATCAAGAATTTGCTTTGGGAGAGCACTGGCAATAGCATTTGTCTTCAAATATTTGTCTTCAAATATTTGTCTTCAAATACTTGTCTTCAAATATTGCTTCTGATCCTTTGGCATCTAAAATATTAAGTCTCCAACGTTATCTAACATTGTCAATATAATTGAGAGTCTTAGTTTTTAAGAAAAGAAAACAAATAAGGAAGAGTCATTGTGTAATATGGCACTATCAATGTTGAGCAACTGCATAAGTTTGGTGCTTCAACTGTCATGAACAACTACCGATGCATCTAAGTCTTCTCCTGCAACAGGAAAAGTTGGCCAATGCTCTATCAGCAAACAACTTCAGACAAGACTTATCTTAAGTGGGTCAGCATGTATTGGCAGAGAATAACCATGCACACACTCAGGTGAAGTTCTTATAGTAACCCTGAGAGTAGCCAGTAGCATTTTGGTGTATCCAAAATCAGAGCATTTGATGTGCTTGAAAGAATCTAAAGACTGAACTCGAAGCATTCTTGTTCAATGTTCATTATATGTGGACATGAAGGAATTTTCATTTGATTATGACCTCTTCCTGACCTACAAAATCATATAGTCATGCTATTTTAATGTGCTAGATTCCTCCAAAAGCAGCATTGCAGTGCATGATGGAAGTAGTTCTATACATTTTTAAGGTAACAGACTCAACTAAAGTGGTCTCCACTTTAGTTTGGTTTCACCAAACTCGATTCCTTCCAAAAAAGAAAAAAAAAAAGGAAGCCAATGTCCTTGGCTTAGAAATACTCTGCCATGCTGCCTCATGGATTATCTATCTACCTTAATTTTGCAGACTAGCCATCAAGCCAGGCCCTGCTTGTTTGTTTTGACAGGAGTTCCTGGATGTGATAACATGACTAAGACCTTCTGAACAATCATTGTTGTCTATGCATCTCCAAGGGTACACTGACTATAGCCTGGATTCATATTTTTCTCCTCATGACATTCTCTTCAAACTATTGGGTAGTAGCTAACAGTAACAGAGAGATAGGAAGCCCGAATTAGGAGTTGAAAGACCCTAGAAGACTTGGGGGGAACCATCACTTATATAGCCAATACCCCAACTATTCAAGAATAGTTGTCATCACATGAATTACTTTATTTTACCACATAGTTCCACATTTTTTTTCTATAAAACTAAGAAGAAAGGATCAAAGAAAGGCTCGGGGCCAGGGGCCAAGTGGTCTCAGATGCATTGGTGGGGAAATAAATAAGGACCGAACTAAATATTCAAACCAAAGTCAACAACAATAGAATCAAGAGACCTAAACTTTAACAGTATAAATTTAAAGATGCCTGCTACACTGCCAGGTAAGGGGGCAAAGGGCGATGGTACAGGATGCACTCTGGATCCATTGGTGATGGGAATGGCCCTGACACACTGTATATCTGAAATTCAATTATGAAGAAATCTGTAGATCACAACTGTTTCAAAAATATAAAACTATTTAAATAAAAAATTAGTCATCAAACAGAAAATAGAGTATGTCTGCAAAATGCATCACAAAAAGAAGTACCACACACTACTTCAAAATATAAGATGTTGTGGCAATTGACTATTTCTGGCCACATAAGATAGGAAACATCAGCATGCTCTCCCCTGTCTTCAGTTGAGAGCTTTCTTGGTTTGATAGTTTTGGAGATTTGAAAGTAAGAACTTGGGATTGTAATGACCTGGCCTTGTGATAGTCAAGACATCTCAAAGATAATTAAGAGCAAGCAAGGCCAGGAATCAGGAACTGTTGAGTTACACTGCAAAGTTAAAAGAGAAACTCACCTTGGCCATCTGGTCTGCAGTGTCCCCTCTAGCTCCCATGTAGATCATGGCCAACGTGGATGAGATACTCCATGGAGAGAAGAAGACATTCTGACTAGCATTTGTATTTGCCATATGCTTGAAAAAATTGAGAGCAAAGATGGTGTTGGCCACATAAAGGTCTTCCATGTTGATCTGAGAGGAAAAGAAGGGAGAAAACAGCCTAAATATGACAATCTTTGAGGTGATATCAAGCAGAATAGTAAAAGTTTTATCTAACACAACATGCTTCTCTCTATGTGTTCCTTTTGGGGAATGAAAAGAGGTGTAACAGGAACTGTGTCATATTCAGGCTATCTATGCTGTCAAAAGGGCTTGGTACAAAAATCTGCTGTTGGCACCTCAAGTTCTTAACAGTTTCAGACATGCCTTGGCATAATAAATGCCCTGCCTTTCTTCTGAAACTGAAACTTTCTTCTGAAACTTCTGATCCTGAAACTATGTAGCCAATCCTGAGTTACAGTGATATTTTTGAAAGAAAACAGACTTAATGTAGAATTATAAGGATGGGGAAGAAGAGATAGAGAAAGAAAGAGAGAGAGAGGTGTTCTCAAGAAAGAACACAAACTTCTTTAAAGGCAAAGACAGCTCCAGTCCACGTCTCAGCATGAAAGTAGGAAAGTCCTTATCTCAAGACGGGAGATGTAGGAATTCTGTTCTCAGACAACACATGTGCTCAGCAGTGACACATGAACTCAGTTGGCGCATGTGCCTAGTGGTAAATTTCATATGTAGAAATACTTTACAGCACTCCAGAAAAATAAATAATGACAGCAATGACAATGAATAACCAGTCTTCATTGAAGGCATGCAGAAGTTCATTGAGCTGTACTAAACAGTTAATCCTCACAAAAATCTTTAAAAGAAGGGTGAGGCTATTCCTGTTTTGCAGGAAAGGGATTGTCTCTCAGAAATTAAGGGAAAAAATTACCATTGTCACCCCACTATAAGGGTATTTTTATAAGTCAAAGGCAAGTTAGTGATCTGTGGGTATACTACACCCACACAGACACACTTGGCAAGCTTTCTCTCTCTCTTTCTTTCTCTCCCCCTGACTCTAAATGAGGTGACAAACTTTTGTTCTAAACTCTTGCTCCTGAAAATTACTTATTAGAAAACTGGTATTCTTACTCTCCTTCTATTTCTCCTACTTCACAATAACTGCTTCCTTTACTGAGGAGAGGGGGGTTATTACAAGGAATCCTGGGAAGGCTGCCTTTCTCTGGATTCCCACTAGAAGAAGTTAATGCCAGGTTGTACTGCACAGCTGATCCTAGGTGTGTAGATCATACACACACTGTCTCATAAACACATAGTCCACCTTCTGAAGATAAGTGGCAGACACACCCTTGATGACCCAAAGCTCTACATGCAGGTGGATGCTGAGACACACCTAGGTGTGTATGGGTATCTGTGGGGACTGCCAATGATCATCTTTCAGAATCTCTGTTTTGCTTTCATGGTGACTTGAAGCACACCCTGTAATTATTGAAATGTATAAATAGACCAAAGGATGCTGACTCTCATGATCCCACAGGAAACAATGCTGTGACAGTGGCTTCCCAGAGCTGAGAAAGGGCCAGGGGAATTCCCTAGGATGAGGCCCAGTCCTTTACTCTGCACTTGGTTCACTCAGCTGGTCCTCCCAGCTCTGTTCAGCTGCTACTGCACTTCCGAAGCCATTAGTGAGTTCTCATTTGGAGGAAAAAGTGTGTGATATGGGCCAGAAGTTCTCATTTGAAATATTACCCAAATATCTTTTACTAGGCTAGATATAAATAACCAATAAATAACCAATTAATTCAAAGTAGTCTCTGATACTCTCACCTCTTCTTATCTCCTCATTGGGAGATGGATATTTGTATCTCCACTGTAAACCTTAATACTTAGATTATATAACTTGTATAAGGTCACGGAGTTTCTGTGTAAGGTCACAAGGGTTCAATCTTAGGTGGGCATTAGAAATCCACTCTTTTGTTTTATTTTTGCTTTTGGGTTTTGGGTTACATGCCCAGCTGTGTTTATTGTCTGTACCCAGCAGTTTGAGAGTCTGGCCTGTCAGTGATTAAGGGATAGAATTGAGTCTTTTATATGCAAAGCATGCACCCCACTGTTCTATCTCTCTGGACCCTCAACTATAATGCATCTTTGGGGGACACACCAGGTGTTGCTCAGATATTACTCCTGACACTGTGCTCTAAAATCACACCTGGTAAGCTCTGGGGACCATTGGGATGCTGGAAATTGAGCCAAGTTCAGTCCTTGTGCAAGGCAAATGCCCTCTTGCTGTTCTGTTGCTTCTGTCCCTATAATACACTTTCATGTATAAAAATTTAGGCAAGTTACCGGTTTGAGAAATGTTAAGAAGAGAAAAGAAAGGGAGCAAAGTAGCATATTTTATAATGCTGCTAAAAGCTTTAAAACAGAAAAAATCAGCATTTTTTATGCCAAATTAAGATTTCAGGTGGTTTTATAAATAATAAAAAGCCAATAAGATTGATAAGCATCTTTTAACAATCGTCTGTTTTATTCATAAAGTGAAATGAGCTGTATTTAAAATAAAAATAATTTCTGAAGCAGATTTTGCGTTTATCAAATTGCTGCAGCCATGCCATTTAAATTACTTTGCATAAGTCTGTTCAGTGAAACCTATTTGTCCCTGTTATATAAACAAAAACATGAATATGTAGATTGCACAGCTAGTTAGCCTTGTCTTCTGGACAAAATAAATCCCAGCCAGTTGTGCCAAGTTTGATGCTTTACTTACATACTTTTCAAAGAAAGTTCAAGAAGTTTAGACAATCTTGGAAATGTGTGAAGGCATATATAATACACCTGTGCTTCCTGATTCCCAAGTTACTTATATTTGGATGGCAACATGTAAAATTGAAATTATAGAGTACAACAGAAATCATAATTTCCCAGAACAGGTAACTCCTGTTGTCAATTTCCTAACACTTGAGTAAATTTTGCAACTTCATTAATTCCAGAAGATTCTATTCCTAATGAAAGCATAATATTATCATTGGGAGCATGGAAGTTTGATGATACTGGCTTCCACTTGCATTGTACTTTAACTAGCTTACAACTGAAACTTGGCACCTATAACATGAATCCCAGATAATGCCACCAGCACATTTCATCCCTCTTCTTTCTACACCTAGATGTTAGTTTGACTTTGCACTAGCATTAAAATCATTTTCTTCGGGCTACAAAATGCAAGTATTTTTAAATTAATTCCCAAGTCAAGAAGAAATTAAGAGCTTCAAAAAATATTTCACCAAAATTTACCAAATTTCCCTCCCACAGACCTAAAAAGCTTCTTTTATTTAACAATGTTTATCATGTATCATTACTTGGAAGGCTTCAATTAAATTATTAAATTTATTATTGTTATTTCTTACTTTAGTCATTCTAGCAATTAATTTGATTTTTATTCAATTTTGATTTTAGTTAAATTAAAATTCATTCTTGAACTGCTCTAAGACTAGACTAGTTACAATACTTTTTCATTCCTTAGAATTTATTGAATTCTGTAACTATATTCTGGTGTCAAATGGCTCCAACTCTAAATTGTTGCTTTCTTTTCAAAGTGTTTGACATTAAAAAAAAAAAAAGAAACAAAGCATCTATTTTTTATTACAGAGAGTATTTAGATTTCTTTTGATTCTTTATATTAACATATTGCCATTGATCTAAATGCTTTTATACAATTATTAAAAAATCATTAAAAATATATTCATCTCTCAAACGTGCTTGTTCAGAATTTGGAAGCACTCCTTAAACATGTTGATTTGCTCAGTGAGAAGTAAGTGATTGCTGACTCCTAAGATTGACACTAGAGTCTTGCTTTCAGTTCATTCAAGTCTTAAACTAAAATACATGTAGACAAGTAGGCAAGAAACCACCCTGAATCCTCAAACAACATTGCCCATGTTAACTTCATGATATTAATAATATCCATTCAAAGGAAGCAGAAAATAAAGTTATATAGAGAAGACTAGGGAAATCATCGACATACCTTGTTGTTCTCTAAGGTGACAGATGACAGGAACGGTTCTCTGGTTCTCTGAGGTATTTGTGATTCAGACATGCTGGTGGCTGGTTTTATAGAGCATAGCCCCTCCCACTGAGGTTTTTTCTCTCTCTCTCTCTCTGATCTTTGAGTGATTCAACATTTTACTCAGAAAAAAACGGCCCAAGAATAGATATGCATGTTTACTAATGCTCCCTTTAGGAAATTTGTTGAGAGAATGACATTCCCCAAAAATGTAAGAATTTGGCAATACCTTTGCTGGCCTGTTATAACAGTTTGTAAATCAGTTTCAAGTCACCCCCACCTTCTCAACCTGTGTTCAAAGACAGAACCAGGTTTTACAATGTTCTTTTGTAAAAGAGGATGGAATGCTGTCTGTTGAGTCTGAGCTAACAGGACCACTCCCCTGGGCATGAGAGGGATGATCAATTACTTGTTTTCCTTTCTTTGAAATACTCCATTTTAAATTGTTTTCCATTTTCTCAACCTATAATTTCCTAAATAAATTTGGGTTCTCCATAGCCAACTACCTTAATCTCCATCATGAGCTCCCAGCAAGGTTATTTGTACTTTATTAAAACATCACTTTTTTCCTTTATTTAAACAACTGAAAAAGTTACCATGTAATTTAAGCATGTTCAGAACTCTGGCTAAATCAGAAATGTTGATTGGAAATTATACTCTTACGGAATTGATTAAATAATCAACTAGATTCTTTTACATACCACCACCCATGGAACTAGAGGACCAAAAAGAAATATGATAGACATGCCAAAAAAATGAGTCTGAAATTATATTTTAGATCTCCCAGAAAATTGTATATAACACATTTTAAAGATAATTTTATAGTGAGTAAAACCTCCAGTGTCAGAAATAGCCAGTGGACGGAAGTGAATAGAAAGAAAAAGCACACAGTTCTGGTCTGGTGGTGGCATGCACCATGTCTTCCTGAGACTATAGTTTACTTTGTACTGTGTGATGGTTAAGTGTCTAATGCTCCTGGGTCCAGAGCAATAGCACAGTGGGGAGGGCATTTGACTTGGATGTGGCAGATCGGGGTTTGATCCCCAGCACCCCAGATGGAGCTACCAGGAGTGATTTCTGAGCCCAGAGCCAGGAGTAACCCCTGAGTACTGTTGAGTGTGGTTTAAAAACCAAAAACATAAAGAGTCAAATGATCCTTATTTTTAATAGCTCAATTATCTCAAATGACAGAAATGAAAAGAGCTGAATTATTCACAGTAGGTACAGTATAGAAACACTCAACAGATGCTTTAGATAAAAAAGGATAAAAAAATATGGCATACAGCAAGAAAAGGAAAAAAGGAGAAAAGAGAGAATGAAAGAAGAGAGCAGTGTCTGCCAAATAGAGGCTGACTTGGGTGGGTGACAGGAGGAAAACTAGGGAAATTGGTGGAGATGAACATTGTAAAGGGTCAGGTGTTGCAACATTGTGTGACTGAAACTCAACAATCAATAATTTTTAACTCTTTTTAACGATCTCATGGTGATTTTATAGAAAGGAAAAGAAGTGGGACATATTCACAATGGAAGACTATCCATCTATTAAAAAAAATCTTGCCAATTGTGACAGCCGCAAAGATCTAGGGTCAGAAGAATTAAGGCAAGATTCTGATGTCATTATTCAAAGAACAATGAAAATCAATGAACAACCAAGGCAACAAAAAAATTTTTTAGACCAGAAAAACAAAAGAGGATACAAATTAGGTAAAAGAAATAAAGGGTATGGAAAAGGGTGGAAACAAGACTTTGGCAGTGAACATAATGTAGTTGCTAGAGATGCTGATTTATAAAGCTATAGCTCTATAACCAATATAATGCTGTATGTCAATAGAACTTTAATTAGAAAAAAATGAATCAAAAATAGCAGAAAGTCCACTCTCCAAATTGATCTTTCAACTGCTAGATTCCTCCAGCAGACCGTCAGAAACAGTTAAGATACCTTGGCCTTTTTACTAGAGTGGACATGCCCTGGCATCAGAACATCTTCAAGTTTTCTGGCTCAGTGAGTCCTCAGGAGATATCCTTCTTGTGGCTCTTAATCTGTCCCTTTCTGTCTCAGTCTCCTGGAGGGCACCCCTCAGGCAATGTCTATGAAACCAATCTGTTCAGTTCCTAACCACAAGTTAGCAATTTAACAGTCTGCTGATTTGGTATCAAATGTACTAGAATTTCAGCCTCCATTTGTCTCTGTCATTTTGAAGGCACAGCTCTTTATGCCTTATTGTCGTTATTCAGGTCATTCTTCTTAAGAAAAACTCATCTTTCCTTCTATGAATTTAAATCTGTGAGATGTTATTTATAAGCCATTGCTTCTGTGAATTCTAGTCTGAATCCAGCAAACCTCAGAGAAGTTCTGTTTACTTCAAGCAGCTTAGTACAAAATAAGTTGTATGCATTTTTGCTATTTTACCTATATTGTTTTTATATTGTTATTACCTATATATAAAATATATATATTTTTTTTACCATTAATTGTGTACTCATGGTTCTCCATCCCAAGATTCATCCAATTACCCATCAAGATAATGCTAAACACTAGCTGATTGTTACTAAATAATTTTTAGATGAATCAGTGCTATATTCTTTGAAAATGTGTCTTTGTGAAGAAAAGACAGATTCTGAAAGACTGGAAAATCTAGACTTGAACCCTCTTTTGTGACATTTGTCAGTTGTATTAAAGTTTCCTTCTCTGAGATTTAATTCATCAATAATCACACAATTGCTTCCATTCTTTGCCTACAAAACAATTTTCTCTGTCTTCCTGTCTCTGTCTCTGTCTCTCTATCTTCCCTGAATGTGCTTGCTATTATCAAAATATTGCTTGATTTCAGAGAAGAAAGGCTCAGATACTAGTTTAGAAAATATCTACACAGTCCAGTTCTGTCAATGAGATGTGAGGGAAGTCTGTTGGAATTGTTTTCCTTTCTGAAAGATCTGCAAAGAAAGCCTTCATGCTTCATATTCTCCTACTGGACTAGCTCAATTAGTGGGAAAATGAGGCCAAGAAAGATATATCCATATCACAACCACACTGGGAAGGAAAGAGTTTTGTAGAGAGACAAGAACCCTAATAGTGGAAGGGCTTCTACCTATACTTTCTGTTATTTTATTGATGCATGATAAAGAATAAGTCTATATATGAGCATGAAAGACTTTGTGTGCTTTGCATGTTCAGACAAAACACACTTTAAACAGATACAAACTTTCATGAAGAGTAAATGAGATCATGTCTGTCAACGATTTAGCATGTTCTCTTGTATATAGTAAGTACTCCATAGTATTAACTGAAATGACAACACAGTGGTTATTGGTGACTAGGGTTTAGGAGTTGTCTTTTGGATTAGATTAAAAAACTATTACATAAGCTCAGGTATAAGAAATTACATAACCCATTAGAGAAGGTTGTAAAAGACAATACTACATGGTTAAAAATCAAATTTAGTATTGCCTATATCAGGAAGTCTTGTAGAAGGAGGCAAAGATTTGACCAATGTGTATTATTATGAAGGGACAGATTAAGATAAATAGAAATCAAGTAGAAGACTGGAAGAAGGAGGGAGACACTAAAAGTAAAATTTGGTGAACACTGTGTAACTGCCTAAGGTTACCTGGAGTGAGGCTGGTGTCTTAAGGAAGGGAGAAAGAAAAATTTTGAGATCTCCATACTAGGAATTCCATGGCCCCCATAGAATTCCCAAAGACTAAAATGAGCACTTGGTCATAGGAAGATTTTAATTAAATATTTTCGAAGTGACTTAATCCCTATTCTCATCATTATGAATAAGAAAGCAATGGTTATTCCACAATTACACTTTACATGTCATTTTGCCAGTAAATGAAGAAAGAATATACAAATTAGAAGGATGCATCATCTCTCTATCAACAGCTAAGTTATACCCCAAATTATCAAGCATGTGATAAAATTCTAGGTCAATTCTGATGTATAATTTTATATGTATTTTGAAATATATTCCATGTAGTATTTTTAAATTATATTTGACCATCAGTTAATATATTGAAACTGTTTGTTTATAGCCAAGATTATTCATACTGAATGAGTTTTGGTATTGGTGAGTCACTCTAGAGATTGAAATAACTATTGTAGGTAGGAATCGCTGGAGGTGAAAATTATTGCCCCCACACAATGTGAATTTGGAGTTACTTTGACTACAGCACCTTTCAATAAAAATATCTTGAAATATCTTCATTAGCAAAAAAAACTCCTTTCATAGTCATCATCAAACACCATGTTACTCACTAAAGCAGAAATGACAAGTTTTTAAATTCCTATGTAAATAATTTTGATGAAATAAAGGGAGAGATGGACAAGGGAGGAGTGACTGGGTGTGTAAAGAAACCAACTAGGAGAATGAGAAAGCTTTGACTAGACTAGACCTGGGACACAGAGAGGACTATCCAGGAACCCAAAGCCACATAAAGCAAACCTCAACTATTTTAGGATATTATTGAGGGCTACTCTGAGCATGAGAGTGTTTTCACGGGAAACAAACTTTGTTAGGGAGTGTAATACCTTCATTGGAGTATTTATCTTGTTGCCAAGTGATAATCCTAATTGAGATGCCAAGGTTGTTAAACTGTGAGAACTAGCATCAGTGTCCTCTGATTCAGCTCTTTAAGAAAGTCAATAACCTTTTTAAACATTGTCATGCCAAAAGCATGCAAAGAGATATTTTCCAGAGCAGCCTGAGAACACAGGTGAATCATAAATCCACTCACCATATACACCAGGTGAAACTCTACTGACAATGATACATTTCCTTCAAGAACCAAATGATACAATCTTGGAGTGACACAGCCATAACTACTGGTATTAGTTCCATTATCATTGAGGATTATTTAAAGGATATTGATTATTTTATAGGTTTTTTTTTTTTTTGGTTTTTGGCTCACACCCGGTCACACACTCCTGGCTCTACGCTCAGAAATCACTCCTGGCAGACTCGGGGGACTATATGGGATGCTGGGATTCAAACCACCTTCCTTCTGCATGCAAGGCAAAAGTCTTACCTCCATGCTATCTCTCCGGCTCCGATTATTTTATTACTTAACATATTTTAATTTAGTCTCTCTCTTGATTATATTGCTAGCATTTTTTTTTACCACTGCTGTATTCCTAAAGTCAGTAACATAGTTCACTGTTAACTTTCGCAAGACAAGGGTTGAAACAAAATAGTACAGCAGGTAGGGCACTTGTCTTTCATTTAGCTGGCGTGGGTTCAATCTTAACATTCCTATGCACCACCAGGAGTAACCCCTGAGCACAAAATCAGGAATAAGCCCTGAGCACCACCAGGTGTGGCTTCCCAAAAACAAAAACAAAATTAAATAACTTTCACAAAACATTTTAAAAGCAAACAAATTAAATAGCCATTGAATGCATTCCATATTCAGTTATCAAAGAAAATTTTTCACCTCAAAATTTCTGTATCTCTTTCTTCACAAAGTGAGCCCACTTCATGAACCTCACCACATAGCAGTGGTCCTAAAACTACAGTCCATGGGCCACATATTGTATTTGTTCCCGTTTTGTTTCTTCACATCAAAATAAGATGTATGCAGTATTGCATAGGAATTTGTTCATAATTTTTGTTTTTACTATAGTCTGGCCCTCCAATGGTCTGAGGGACAGTGAACTGGGCCCCTGTTTAAAAAGTTTGAGGACCCCTGAAGAGTGATGAGATTATAGAAATAATTGCATTGCGAACTATCCTAACAATGAAAATATATGAGGGAAGTAGAAAGCCTGTTTAGAATACAGGCGGGAGCCGGGTGGGGAGGAGGGATATTTGGGACATTGGTGGTGGAAATGTTGCACTGGTGCTGGTGGCTGTCTTCTTATATGACTGAAACCCAACCACAATCATGTTTGTAACCAAGGTGTTTAAATAAAATATTTAAAATAAATAAATAAGAGACCAATTGAAATATGTACATAATTCTTGTAAAGACTTCAGATTTGATTATGTTCATGATTAGGGAAATTCCCCGATACCGCAAAAGGAAATGTCAGTGAAATATTGGGTAAAGTGTGCATTAATCTTAAAGCTGTATCAAAGAACTCATGCTCACCTCAAGTGATAGTCTTATTTCAACTCATAAAACTAAAGAGGCAATAGTGGAAATTATTATTCAGTTCTGTTCCCTTCATTAGTCATGAACAGGAAATGAGAATATGATAAGGATGTGTAAGAAGTAAGGACAAGAGGAAAGGAAAAGAGATAACAGAGCTTCTCAATTTTGATTTCATCCTGGATCTGGAATGGGTCATTTAAATCATCTACTGGTCATCACCACTGACTCTCCAGGGCTACTCCAACTTCAGCATGTCCCAACCCAAATGTCAACTTCTTCCATCATCCTTTTGCTCTGTTTTTCCTCATCTCCTTCCCATCTCTCTTGTGATCATGCAATCAAAATAGGAGCAATATATTATATTATTTTTCTCTTTTTTCTATTTCACAATTATTATTTGAAAAATCCCACTAATTTTTGCTTTGGAATATTTTCAAGTGATCGTGCTCCTCTTTTGTTCCCTAAAATGATGCATTGGCTCTGAAATTCATAATCTGTGACTTGGTCTTCCTGTCACTAAATCTGTCTTCCTCCTAAACCATAAATGAAATCTATTTACAACATAAATATTACCTAGGTATGTTATTCTAAAATGTCTTTAATTGATTTCTACTGTACCTTGTTAAATGAATGATATGATATTGAGTTCACATGAATTCAAGATAATCTATGATTCAGTCTCTGCCATGTTCTCTAATAGCATTAAATGAAATATTACTGCAAATTATTTAATATCTTACACCACAGGTGGTCAAGCTTTTTGGCATATTTTGTTACCTTCACTTTCAGCTCCAAGAAGACTGTGTTAGAGTCCTATTTTCTTAAGTTTTCTAACTAAAACTCTTGAACATAGAAACTGAGTATATTATTTCTTTTGAAAAGCATACTATTTAGTATAGGCTGTATTCATTGTAGATGACTATTTCATGCTTTTCTTAACTAAATTGGAAAATTTTAAATACCTAGTTTGATCCTCATAAGGACTACTAAAGTTCCATCAAAATATAGGTTCCTTCTTTTCTCTCTTGGCAATAAAGAGAGGAAAATTCATTCTCCAGATCTTTCAGTGGTTAAAAGTGAGTCCCATAAAATGTGAGGTGGGTGTAACATCCAGGATCTAGAAGCTTGGAAACGGTAGCTGCAAATTGAGGATAGTACTTCTGAAACCTGAATGTTGATTAATGGTGATGGACACCAAGGAGATAAGACCTGTGGATGGTAGGGAGCATATCTCTTCTATTCCAGGGGTTGGATGAAGGAATCAGGGATTGGGTTACATAACAAGTTAAACAGAATTGGCAAAAGTGTTCGTTGTTGGTTCTGGTGGAAAAATTGAAAATGATTTTGTATTTGAATTTAAGTGAACAGCCTCAAGAGATAACAAGATCAAAAACATCTCAGGTTTTTTATCTTGTCATGTTTGACTTTGTTCCGTCTTTTTCTGGCATTGGTTCTAACTATTACACTGGGGCTTGTGGCCAGCTTCTTATCAGAAGGCTGAGTCAATGGAATGACTATTCTCAAAGTCAGTTACTCCTCTGGCCTTTCTCTTAATCACACTTTCCACCCACCTCAATCTTGTGTCTTGATTGTATCCTAATATAAAAACTTGCCTCACTCTTTTACACACTGTCCAAAGCAGAGTATTGACCTCAGTCAGGAAATATGGAATCCCTATGATTGACTGAAGACAAGTTCTAGACATTTGTACAGTTTTATATAGATCTTTGTGACCATAGCATAAAGTCACACATTTCTTTTTACCACTATCACTCCACAATGTATGAAATCCTATTTACCCATCCATAAAAACAAAACCCATATTTGGGAGAGATCTCATCTCTCAAAATAGAGTCTCTGGTTATCACATTTTTCTACAGAAGAATAGTGAGTCTGGGCTACTATCTGTAACTCATATTGAAAGAGTGTTGTGTTATTTCTTTTAACATAGCTTCATTATTTCCATGTAAAGACCCTTTTACTTTTATTGTATTTGTGTAGAAATATAAACATATATCTTGCATTTCCACAATGTTCAATATGATTTTTGAAATGTTTGTGCTACTTCAGTATTCATAATAATGATTATCTTCAATCTCAGTAAAATTGAGTGGGTGATATATAAAGTTACCTAGTATGTATGCAAAATTTTTCTTTTTTGATGACTAAAAGGAAGGGAACTAAAAGGTAAAGGAGGAGGAGTAGGGCTTTTGGTAATTGTCACCAGTTGTTTTACTAACCTTTATAGCTGTGTGATCTTATTCAGGATACACCTTCCTTGTACTTTCTTTTTTTCCCCCAGATGGTCCCAGTTTATAAAAGCCTTCAGTGCACTTTGTCTTATTTCATATTTTCAGTGTGGTTGTAGTAGAATATATCATTGTTCTATACCTAAGGAAAGTAAAAATCTTTTACTTCCCTTTGCCTCTTTGGAAGGTAAAGAATGAAATTTAACCCAATGCTTTCAGGGGTCTCAAACTCAATTTACCTGCTGGCCAAAGGAGGCAAAGTCAGAGTGATCCTTGAGTGGAAAGTCAATAGACCCTTGCAAGTTCAATGGTCTTTCCAATGACTATTCATGTCTTTCAAGCACCTTTCATGTTTTTTCTGGTTTTGAAAGTGTGAATCTATATTTGTAAGTCTATGTGTCTGTGATAGCTTATGGAGCTGTTTCATATCTCAAAGACACCTACAATGGTTTATTTTTTTACTTTTCCAGTGCCTAGTAATGTAACTAGCAAATGCGAAGTCCCAATCAATGGAATGCTGTTGGGAATCATGCAAAGTGGACTCTTTTTGCTGGCCATTCTGCCTCAGACAGGCAATGGCTAGCATCCTGTTCCCACTTGATGTTGGTGTTCATTATCTATTAGATGATGTTAGAGAACGAGTGACAGTGGCAATTTTCTCCAATAAATTTGTGTATGAGGTAAGATTAAAAAAATTAAATTATGAATAGTAAAGAATCAGCAATCTGATATTTAAGGTTAAGAGAGAGGTATGAGGCCTTTTAAGAATTACAGAGAAACTCTCTTCTGTCTGTGCTAGGACCAAGTTATGAGACCACAATATCTTTTTCTTCTTTTATACTGGTCTCAGAGTAGCTTGCTAAAGTTGATATTCTGTGACAAGGTTTATGTTGATAGTAGAATAATATGACATAGTTATGAGTGCCAGAA